>JAVYIG010015079.1:0-38028 GCA_035222895.1 Strongylocentrotus droebachiensis | reverse complement strand
ATTTTAAAATGTGAAAGCATTGGCTTGACTCCAGCAAAATGCATTATTTTGTCATAAAATCACCTCAAATTGTAAACTACGGTACTGATTGTCCATACTGAAATTGATATAAAATTTCTCTTCTGTGGATAGCGTAATGTGGAGTCTCATCCATATATATCAAGTTTATGAAACATGAATATCTTTTTATCTCTGGTTTTCAAAGTGCTTGAATTTGAATGAGGAAATAGAAGCTCAGAGAGAGTGGCACCAGTAGTATGTCTGAGTTTCAGTTCTTGATCGGTATTAGTTTAGTTTCCAGACCTTTTACTTGACCATTTATAAGTTCTAAAAATAAAATCTACAATAAGGTATAAGAAAGAGAAAGAAGTGGGTTGTTAAAGACAAAAGATTAATATTAGAATGTTAAGGAAAGCTTTAGAAATTATACTAAAATCAAACTATTTTGATTTATTAGCTAATATTAAACTCTGCATGACTTGCGGGCTTTTATACAGCGATATATTGTGTGCATTACAATCCTGCAAGTTGTAATTCATGAGGATGTGTACTAGCGGGAGTAGCGTAGAGTATTTAGTGATACTCGTTGGCCTGAGTGATGAGCCTTTAGTATCTCTCTCTTGTATTCTATTCCCTTTACCTCCCTCTTGTGCATGTCTTACGTTGGATTTGTAATGGAGTCCATTCAGGGTGGGATTCAGTGTTATCACTTATTGCATCCTGCAAACCAGTTCACAATAACTATCCAATTTCAAGTAGCTGCCATCATGTTTTTTTGGTGCGGGAGAAGGTTTGTGGGTCAGACAGGCTTGTATCCCGATCAGGATTTTTGCAGGATTTGGTGGCGAGTTGAATGTCCAAATCTTGGTTTCCTTTGAGCCCTTGCTCAAGATATCCCTTACTAGGTGATGGTGTAACTCGAAATTCTCTCTCTGCTAGTAGTAAGCTATGAACAGTATTGCTTCCTAGTCAATGGCCCACTTTTACCCACCTTCTCTGCTGTTTTTTTTCTCTGACGTAGGAAAGGGATTTTTTTTGCTGCTTATAAGAAACTGTTCCCTTTTAAACATTTGTATCTTTTTTATTATTATAGAATTGAAATAGGGGTTATATTGTTTTGAGTGTTTCCTCGCTTGAATGGAGAATGTTGAAAAATGTCTGCCACCTTGCTTTTGATTCCTCTATTCTCTGGTGGAACTGGAAAAACTGCAAGGTTCAAGATGATGAAGCAGTGACACTTATTTCCGTTCCTAGTTTGTCTCCAAGAGAATCTTTTCTATGTTCTTTCCTGGACAGATGGTGCGAGTGTGAACTTACAGAAGGAATCAGGCTATTTTGAGGGGGAAATTAATTTCATGGCAAATATTCCTCATAAGTTATGTGGCAACGTAGCTATGTGCTCTGTTGGGAAATTACTCTCTCAGCAAGATAGCAACTTATTTTTAGATACTTTGCCCTAGGAATAAATCTGTCTTGGCAGTTTCTAATGTGAAGTGATGCTATTTCTCTAATTTCATCCATGAATTGGCAGACTTCATTTCATTCAGATATTTTATCACTGAGTTGTTTTCAATGACATAGTTCAGGGCACACATTCCATTCATTACAATGACAAAACATTTTTACAAGCAGGTATCTTCATGTTTGCCTCTTGTTTTGATTATAGCACAACCATTTTCAACTTGGGCACTCTTTAATTTCAGAATATACCCCCACCTATCTTTTTATATATTTCTGAATACATAGGCCTACCTGGACAGAAAAACACCAGTGGCATCTGAGTCTTCCTGACCTCCCCCCCCCCCCCCCCCATCTTCTTTTTCTCCTGTCACTGTCTGAGTGTCAGTCCACCCTCTCTCTTTCTCTCCCACTAATCACTATTCATACCCCAGGTGAAAACTTTTTCCTCATCTACCTTCCCCTCTACACTCTCTACCCTCTGGCTTTTTAGTGTTGTCACCATCTCAACTTCTCTTCTCTTCCTTACTCCTCATCTTTTACCCCCCCCCCCCAAAAAAAAAACATTATACCACACCCTCTCTTTTTTACCCATTAAATTCTCTGCTTCAGCTTTCACCCTCTGTATGTCCACAGTCTCCCCTTACCCCTTCCCTACCACAGTCTTCCCTTTCTCACGCACCCTTCCATTTCTCTTTACCCCTTCCTTTCCTCTTTACCCCTTCCTTTCCTCTTTACCCCTTCCCCACCTCTCTCTCATCCCTTTGCTCATCTTACCTCAACGTCTTGCCTCTCCCTAGTGCATTATTTCATTAGCAGATGTCCAGATGGTATAAGATGCAGGGGCACCAATCATTACCATGCCAGCTTTCAAGATTGAGGGTTAGTCCACGCTTGGCACTCATACAATGTGCTCCTGAGGGTAACGTGTGGTGGTACTCCCATTATATCTCTTATATTCTCTTTACCCAAGTGTTTCTTTGTTTTAGTTGTACATGTACGTAGTTGTTTGCATGAAATAAGATATAATCCAGTCCAGCTGTAATGGATACACGTGTTTACGACTATTCCCTTTTCTAATCCTTTATGTATTCACAAGTGAATAATGATACTCTAATGCAAAATCAAAATATCATCAGCATGAAAACTAAGAAAACATACCTGTCATGAAAGATTTTTTAAAGAAATTTGTATATAATGATTATACTGAGTAGTGAGTACTGACACGTTTGTCAACCTGTGCTTATCAATGTAAAACATACAGATCAACAAACACTTTAGTACTGTTTTATTTGTGCACCATAGAGATAGATCCTTGAACTACTTTTGTTTCCACTTGATAAAATGTTAAATGAGAAGTATATTCATTATTCTAAAAAAATATATTAGCTGAGACCTAGTAGGTTATGAGTATGCGTATACATTCTTTAGAATGCTCCACTTGAATTGAAGTTATGAGAAACATTGATGAATAAATGGATTACACAGCTAGCAGATGTGAGTACAGACTGTCTAGGGTGAGGAATTAATTACCAAGGACCATTGCACAACAGATACATTGTATGTTCCTTTTATAATATGGCTGTTCTTAAAGCTTGGATTGCAATATTATTAGTCTGCGAGAAAAGATAAGGACTTCCTTCCATATTTCCCGTTAATTTTTGAATGAGTATTCTAGAAATTGAGATTAATGTAAGAAGGGAAGTTTCTTTTACAAGTAGGTTTCAATTGTTATTTTAGGCACTACTTCAGAAGATATGAAATAAGTGGCATAGCATTTTTCCTTTGAAATATATCTTTACAAAAATTAAGTGCTTTCCACTTCCAGATGTCCAGTGATTTATTTTGAAATTTGTTGAATTTAATTACAGTACATTCATTATAGTTTAATTTTTTAAAGATTCTTTTAGTCTAAATGATTTTTGCAGGAAGTAGAAATTCACCTTTAACAGAACGTGCAGCAAAGCATTACAGATGTATGAACATGATAAAACCATTTCCCCAAGAATTAGTTTAGAGAAAAAATTCTTCAGTTGGTGATTCACTACTGTGCATGGATGTTGTAGTTCTTAACGTTTGCCTTGTCTTTCCTTACATCTCTTTTCTGTCTGTCTATCTGTCTGTCTTCCTTCTCTCTCTCTGTCTCTCTCTCTCTGTCTCTCTCCCTCTCTCTCTCTCTCTCTCTCTCTCTCTCTCTCTCATTCTAATTTCTATGTTGTTTCCTACTTTGTGTTATAATAATAATAATTTGTAATTTGTAATAGCTGTTGGACTAAATCAGTAACATGGTGGCATTATTACCCAGCATGCACCCACACAATTTCCTTGTAACACCTACACACACTTGTCCTCATGGGTGCATTTTAAAGAGCATTTTCCCGCGTGGCTCGTCTTGTCCGCTCCGTGGCCTCGGACCATGTGTACCATCTGGGACAGATGGTCGCATGTATAGCGCCCTCGTGATGCATTATCAATACATCCTTCAAGTCCGCCACCTCCGACGAATCGAACAGCACCGAATCTGTGCATTTTGCCACTTGTCTAAAGATGATAAAATAGCAGTCACTTCAACTAATGATAGTCTCTACTCTCCAGTCACAAGGAGTTCTAAATCAATTGTTTGGATGGGTAGAAGAAAGCTTGTGTTTTATGATATTATTTATAATGAAAAGGATCTTCCTTGAAATTTTGAATAATATTTTTGACCCCCCCCCCCAACAACAACAACAACAAAAACAAAAACATTATATATATATATATATATGTCTTCAGTTTTTAAATTTTGTGTCTGTTTTAGATATCCCAAAGTGAGCTAATACAAACTTGTCAGTCATGTGTCAGATATTAAATGAATTTTGCTGTGGTGTATTAGAGGCAGAAATATTAAGATTAAAAACATGTTGGCATCTCACATGAATCTTAACAAATCTTATGAGTCATTAATGTTATCCATCTCTCTCTATAAATGTCTCTTCCTCTGTCTATTTTTCACTCACTCTGACAATCAAGATCTTGTATGATCTTATCATAGACCTGTGATGTCAGTTTAAGGTGATGAGTAGCTAGCCTCCATTCACATTTTGCATTCCATCATTCTTTTTATCAATGACCAATGCTCAATTCTGAAACTCATGATTTGAAGTACCAATGACAACTTTTGTCGCTTCATTATCTTTTGCATGTATTTGTTCCTTATTTCATCCATTTCTATAAACGTGTTATATTTATTTCTTGTAATTATGTATTTTCTTGAATATTACTGTAACGCCAGTGGAAACCAAATTTCTATGTAACTTGTTTGCAAAGACCAAATCAAATATCTTGTTTCTTGTATCTTGTATCTCTTCGTACATCTAGAAAAGTTTGAAACAGTGGCCATTTTACACACTGATCTCACAGCTGAAATGTATTCAATAGTAGTTTCAGTCAATGGAAAATGCTAAGGAGATATAAAGCTCTGAAAAACTTCAGAAGAGTTCTGGAAATGCTAAAGACAAGGTCTTTAAAAAATTAAAAAATTAAAATAAACCATTTTAATCAAGTTTCAGTCATTTGCAAACTGTAAAAGGGGGTAATGAACTAAAAGTACGTTTTCCAGAGTAGTGTGAAAAACAAGAATTGAAAAATGCTTGGTAATGTATCTCTCACAAAAATTAAATTTATATTTCATAAATACTCTTTCACTAGTTTGTTTTTCTAATTTTTCTGCTTTTTTAAAAACCAACTTAATATCGGGTGAACTTTCCCTTTACTATTCAATTTCAATCTATAACATTTAACAGGAATAGTTTTAGGAAGCAAGTTTGGAGCAGTGTACATGTAGGCCTATTTATCTAGAATTTGATGCATTCTGGAACATGATCATCAGGAAGTTAGCTGTAGGTAGTGTGGACCTTGCTGATGTTGTTATTTCCCCGGACACATTGGATGGGCGTGGTTACATGAGGGAAGGTGTGTGTGACAATGTGTCAATCAAGTGGGCTTGAATGCTGCTCCTTAGATTGCTTGTCACAATGGAGAAACTTGAACAATTAGAATGTCTTACAATATGTAGGACTAGTGCATGATTATGATAATATGGTATACAGTATGAGAGTCAAAAGGATATTATTTTTATCACAAATGCCCTTCTGGCTTGTAGACATGAATACTAATATTGTATCTTGTAAATTATTGATGTTGTATAGGACTTGGCTTCTCCTGAACTTGTTAACACTTTGTAACCTTTTGATGTAACTCACTTTAGTTAGGACATGAATTTGAATAAAAAAGATAAGAATGTGAGTGTATTCAGATAAAATATGCATCCAAGGTTGTATGTATTCCTATCTAGAGTTGGAATAGAAGTGTGATCTGTCCCCATAGCCACTTCCATAGTTGATCAAGTCCTATCATCCCGTAGACAAACCCAACTCACCACAAAATGTTGTGAATGATGAGTCCCTATAGTCTAGCCAGCGAGCCAGCCAGCCAGCCAGCCTGTGCGCCATACTTGACCTTTAATCACAGAGCAGCGCACCCTCCAAACGTTTCCCCACGTGTTTGCCAGAGATATGTGCATCACGCAGGAAACGAAACATGGCGTCCTTCTCTCAATCCACCGCAACAGGAAAGGCAGCTAGGGAAAGGGAAAAGGACTGTCCCTGCCTGCTCAAGAATGGGTTAGGAATACAAGTCTGCTACATCAATAATGGAAATATGTGTTTTTCTATCTTTGTCAAAGTCATGGGTCAAATGTAAACTATAAATATAAAGATTGTTTAGAAGGTGTGTGGGGGGGGGGGGGGGGGGGAGGGGTATTACAGGCACGTGTCCGAAGGCTCAGGCAAGCAAATCTGTCAGCCGGGCAGCAGTAAAATTAACACATGTAAATCACATCTGGGTCTACTTCTATGGTAACTTTACTTACGTAACTAAAAATTATTACACAACAAAATCAGTGTTGTGCCAGTTGTGATTAATTAACTTTGTTGCATGAAACATCTGCAAATCTGAACCACTCGTCAAAATCGTGAACATTTCACACATGCAATATTTCAGGATTCACAGTATTTGTTTGCCTATCTGTGGTAAACAAATGTGTATCTTCCTGTTGAATACCAATCTGAAACCGAAATGAGCAAAACCAGAGTTCCTTTATTTGTGAGCTTCAATATTGTCAAGTGATTTATTGTCAGGTTTTTTCAAACTAGAGTTCAAAGTCTGGTCCATGCAACCATCACTAGCACTGCCTTAAAGGTACTATGTCCCATTTGCAGGCCAAAAAAATGAAAAAGTTAAATTCCAACTGCATTTGAAAGATAATACTAATTTAGAACTTCCCTAAAAAAGGTGGGGCTTGAAAATGTCTTCAAGTGGGAAAATAACGACTATTAGTTTTAAATACGACTTTAGGGCTATAGAGCCCAAAAGTGATAGTCTTGATTTTCAGACAATTGTACCGAATGGTCATACGTTTTATGCTGCGCAAAGATTCAATCAGTTTAATCTTGGCCATCACAAGAAGTGGGTTATTGATGTAGACAAATGCTCATGTACCCTTTACTACTCTTTTCATGTATGTTATTACCAAAGAAGAAAAAAGGCCAGTCAGTCACTCAATAGTGTCTGACAGTGAAGTCTAGCAAGTAAACGGGTTTCCTTGCATAATTTGAATATGAGGACACTGCTAACGTTTAAATTTCACAGATAGAACATACATGACATATTCATAATTCCTGCAAAGTTCTACAGAATTTGAGGTTGGCTGCAAAAGGGACATAGTACCTTTAAATTACCCACAAGACATCTGGTTTGCATCGAGTATAATTTACAACCAAGGTTAGATGTGCCAGTCTGTTTTAGTGCTATTGTTTTTTGTAGGATATTTACGGAACTATAGTTGTTATGCCTTTGATATTAGTCTCGTTATCTGGTGCAGGAATTTTATCTATCATAAGCGAGGGTTTATTGATAACATGATTCTCATCATAACTATATTTTTAAGTATACATGAGGTATGTTGTTAGCTCTGCTTTGATGAAGAAATGTTCAATTTTTCTTCTGGTTTTCATTTGTTGCCAGTAATCCATTAGATGTAAAGCAGATGAGATGAAAAAAGAAAATAAATAAGAATAATGTTTTATGTTAAGCCTAGCTTTGATGGCTATCAATTCGGGCAAGCTAAAGTTATTGTTGATACTCTATACTGGGTAACTGTTATTCATTACATACAAATTATAAAAATATATGATTAAGCAAAATGTATTGTAACACCAGACAAGTAGGCCTACATTGTGCCAGAGACAACTGCAATCTTCCTCAAAATTACACACATTTGGAATGATATAAACAAAGCTACTGGCAAATAACAAGAAAAGATGTAATGTTTTGAACAATAAATATATATTTTGATTGTGAATTTTATCATATTTGAAAGTATATAATATCACTGTTGCAAGAATTTTGTTGTATGAATAAGTTTGAATCATTTAGCATTAAAAAAAAAACTTAAAAAGTAATTTAATTTCAAGAATAAATTGAATTATCAATAACATTGATGCTTTCTATTGGCTACTTCTTTCATGTATGAGACCTATTGACACTCAAGCAAAATGTAAAAGAAATGTGAATCATCATTCTAATATTACTAGGAGATTGTTTAAAATCAATGTTTTTCATCTGGCTTTCATGCGAAGTGCACACAACACAATATGAAGAAGAATTTCTAGTATTTAGATCTTTTTTTGTTCACTGATTAAGAAGTGATAATTTGATTGTGATATAAGAATCAACTTTTGGAACACAAATTGTTCTGTGTGTGAATGGCCCTTTTTATTCCTCCCTAGAAAGATAGTCCATGAATGTGGTCATGATTGAATGTTTGATGTCATGCTTGTATTATGTTATTACTTGTGGCAGTTACTTTAGATACACCTAGTAAATCTGTCATGGCAGCCACATCTGGCTTGCATATGAGGCAAGGGACCTAGAATAACAGCGAAGGCAGGTCCCAAAGAAAAGTAGATACAAATGGAGAATAGCAAAAAAAACAGAGAGGTGAGAGATAAGAGGAGACACGGAGTGAGTGAGAGAGGGAGAAGGATAGAGAAAGAGAGAAAGAGAGAGAGAGATACAGAGAGAGAGGGGGGTGAGAGAGAGAGATAGAGAAAGAGAGAGAGAGAGAGAAATTAATATAACAAATAGAGGAGAGGGGAGTGAGAGGGAGAGAAATGGTGGTCAAGAAACTTTAAAATAGCATTCTCATAATTTTTAAGCTAGGAATGTGTTTGGACTTCTCAATAGGCGTGTCTGCACTATCTCGAGATTGCCAAATATCCAGCTATTTTGAACTATCCCGATCGAAACTATCCAGCTATTTGCGTCTTCATTAGACCGAAGTGCCAAATTAGCTGGATAGTTGGTCGGGATAATATCCCAAGATATCTCGGTCTAGTTTGCAAAATATCCTTCTATTTCCGAACTAGCGGGATAGTTTGCGACCGTCTTCATTAGACCGAAGTACGGAGTCAATTATCCCGATCCCATCATGCACAACGATTTCCGGTTCGCACATGCGATCTATACCGCTCAGCGCTGACCTCGCAACCACTGACCTCGAGTAAACACGGAAAACCGCAAACTAGACCGAGATATCTTGGGATATTATCCCGACCAACTATCCAGCTAATTTGCTACTTCGGTCTAATGAAGACGCAAATAAGCTGGATAGTTTGCGATCGGGATAATTCAAATAGCTGGATATTTGGCAATCTCGAGATAGTGCAGACACGCCTAATATGTGTGCTGGAATCAAGGACATCTTATTTTTAACTTTCTTACATTCTTTGAGCAATTTCAAAAGCTGCTTCTTCTCTTCTTCCAGAAGGATAATCTTTATAAAGGACAAATATATCAACTTGGCACCTCCAGCCATGTTTCTCTATGCTTTACATGTTCTTTTTTTCTTTCTGTTGTTTATTGGCAAACGACTTGATTTCTGTCATCAGCATAACAGGTGTTAGGGTTGATGATGAAATGCTGCAGCCCTAGTCTTCCTTGAAGAAGTTTTAAATGAAAATTTCTTCCATTTCAGTAATGAAGTGAGAATGTTTGATGAATTTGGCCTCTTTCTTCATAAATCACATTGCCTTAGTGACAGAGTAATATTTATAATGTAATGAGTATTAAACCTGAACCCCCGTTGTCGAATTATCTGCAAATATCCTTGATGCAGGTTTTTGAAAAAGATAATTCTTTGTTGATTCTACTATTTGGAAAACTTCAATAGGAATGTAATGCATTTTCCAATATATAACTTTTTCTTCAATTCTGAATGTGACAAATCACAAGGGGTAGACTTAGGGCGTGTTTATGCTTCACTTTTTCTGGCCAGAATCAGGCATCTGTTACGCATCTGTTACGCACTAGTTTAAAACACGGTTGCGTCCATGCTCACTTTTGTAGAATCACCGAAAAACGGCGATCACGATCGCCGATCGTAAACTCACAAAAAGATGCGTTTACAATTTGTAAACGCGTTTAAATGGGGTCAACGCACTGACCTCTAGTGGGTCTACGTAGCATGCACAGTGAAGGTTTGCGAATCCAGCTGGAAGACCAATTAAGGCCACCCAAGGAGAATTGCCTGGAGGAGCCAGAGAAGTGAGCATAAACAGTACACCGTGGAACTGCGATTACGATGAGCGTTACAAATCGCTCATTCTGCCTTCAAAATTTAAGCTTAAACGCACCCTTATACTAATGAAAGTGAAACCAGCATTTTATGCCCACATGAAATTTTTGCAAATTGATAAAAATAGGCCCATACCAATGATACTAGCCATAGAATTTTGATTCCCACAAATTTTTGCCTTATCAATTGTTTCTCAACTTGAAGTTAAAAAGTTAAAAAGTTAAGAGTGACAGCGGTTATCTAGATCAATGATTTTGAATGTATAAGTATGATAGGGGAACATGGGAGGGGGTCAGGGTGTTATAAGCAGGAAGGAAGGGGAGTGAGGTAGGGGTAGAACTAGAAGGGGTGTACGGGCGTATAATGGGGTTGGGGGACTGGAGGTAAGGGCATAAAGAGTGCACATGACTCCATAACACGTGAATGAGTTAGTCATAAGTGACACGCCTGGTCTCTTTATGATCTGATAATGATTGACCTAGTTATTCTGGGATATGTTCTCGTTTTTTTAACTAACATGGCAGGATGTAGCGTACCTTTCCAAGAGAAAAAAACTGTAATCTGTGCAAGATGTATCACAAAAGTTGAAACATGTTGTTCATTTTGTAGAACACATTAAAAAAAGTCCAAAGTGTGGTTTATATAGTGAAAAAAGGGAGATGTGTATAGAAAAGATGAAATCCTAGTAGATAGGTATTTTATTTTTGTTGTTTTGATAATGAAAACCCATATGTCACATTAATAAATTTGTTCTAATGTTTGAAATGCTAAGGTGCTGTGATAAATAGTCCTTGCTATATGCAGGCTACGTCAAATTGCAGGAAAGCTGTCTTTCTTCTCTCTCTAATGAGACATGGTAATGATCTTCTTTCATTTCACAATCCTATTAGTGACTGACAGTAGAAGAACATGTGTTATCTCAGAATATAAGGTCATGTGGATTATGTAATATCATTTCTCTTGGCTATGTTTATAATAGTTCCTGCCACCTGTGTGGATGTAATGAGGAAGCTCTAATGCAGGGTGTTAATTGAGTGGGCCAACTTGAGGTTGACATCCCTTCAAGAGTCTGGTTTCTTTCCTTGCTTTGGTTTATAAGTAAACCTTCAAAATGTGTCATGATATGCATAAATGTAGGGATACTTGTTGGAAGAAAAAGTAAGCCTACATATTGCTCATAACTTCTGCAAATTAAAATGTGGGTTGCTTCTCCTTTTTAGATTATTTTCTTCCTTATGTTATAATTTGAAGTAGAAACAACCTGAAAATGGCTGAATTCTGCCACCAACACTCCAGTATAACTTATAGATCTCCTTGGAAAATGCTCTATAACCAAATATATATCTCACCATATTTATGCACACTTATGCGGTGGTCACATCCCGCCGTACTTGCAAGTGCGTGCTGTCTACGTGCAAAAACGTGGGCAAAATTGGGGTATCCGTACGTGATGAGTACCGCCTCCGTACGGATTTGGGAGCACGCAGACACACCGTAGCACTTTTAGTGCATGAGGAACTTTCGCTGCGTTCGGGCTGCGTTCGGGCAACCGATTCACCCCAGTGCGTGTGACGTGCGTGCCCGGTACTGCCAACGAGCGCACAACGCACTGTCTCCGTGCGTCTTTTAAAGGCGCACGTGATAAGTGCGTGGTCCGTGCTTACTCGCCACTTCCCCAGTTCAGCTATCCAATGAGCACGCAGAACTCACGTGGACCGTACCGAGTAAGCACTTACAACGCACGTTGTTCGCACTGATTTATGCAGTATATAGTCTCCTCGGTGGAATGGGCGGCATCTTGAGGCAGCAACAGCTGGGACTTCTGGAGAACATCGGAATGTCGTCCTATATAAACACCGAGTTCATCGCACGTGCACGCACTTACAACATGCGAGTGAGTAAGGACACCGTACGTGAGCAGCACTTGTAAGTACGGCCTCCGTACGATAACGTGGCAACCGCACGTTGTAAGTACGTTGTAAGCACGTACACGTACTTACACGTGCGCAACGTACGATGCATGCAACCGTTCACGGCCAGACGTGGCGTGCGGGCCACGTACTTACACAGTGCGTGTGACGCGCGTTGTCGGTACTCCCTCCCTACCTTTGCCACTCCCTCCCTACGTTTTCAGAAAAACGTGGCGGCCGTGGCCTCCCCAAAAACCGTATGGACAAAAAACATGCACGGTGGGATGTGACCAACGCTTAACTTATTTCAATAAGTGCCGACATTTCTTGTACAAGGTTTCGAAGAAGTAAAAAAAAAGATATTAAAAAGGGGGGGGGGGGGGGGTGATAATTGTATTTTTTAAACATTTTATCCTGAGGTCTGATGATTGCAGAGATGGATGGTGAGAAATGGTTGGAATTGTAAAGCCTCATGTGATGAAATGCTCAGCTCACATTCCATTTCACTGTTTTCACAATAGATCAGCTCTATCCCATGTTCCAAAACTTAAATGTCATCTGAAACAAAGGGAATTGTATAACGGTTTAGACAAATAATAACGGTCATAAAGATGCAAGACCTTGATGGAAGCATTCATCAAAACGAGGATTAAAATTGTCAAAGGTTTTGATGAGATAATGAGGAGGAATGTTGAATTCTGAAAGAGATGCAATAGGTTGTTTTATCAATGAATATCCGTGATAAATCAGAGAGAAAGAGAGAGAAAACACCAGCTGGTATACCTTATTTGATTTATGAAAAGCTGATTCAGTATTATGTACAGTTTAGCTAATCTTTCAATACATCAGCTGCTATAGAGCAAGTAGTTTTTCTGCAAATCAACCGAAATTTGTCTCAGCTGTTGAGCGCTTTTCAGGGTAAATAAATAAGAATTGCTTGAGACAATTTGTGACACTGTGAGAGAGGGGAAGGATGATATGATTCAGAGAGCCAGTGATTCAGTTATAGGGATGAAAATTGGTTGATATAGGAGTTGAGAATGACAAATGGCACAGCTGCTTGAAATTGGATGAAACAGTTGGTTATAATATGTTGACCTAGATATAAAAAGAGACCTGGTGTTCAGGTTCATTTGCCCTACTGCATTTGGTCTTATGGTTATTAACCCATACAACGCTGTGTTAATGTAGTTTTTGTTTATGAAGGATTGTGGATTTTCTGCCCTTAATATTTGTTATTCATTCATCAATTTCTTACATGAACAGAAGAGGAGAATATTACAGCATGTTGATATAATTCTGTACTATAACAGAACTGTGTGTGAAATGTGAATGTATTAAATTCCATATGAGAGCAGACATTAGATCTTCAATGAATGTATTTAAAATGATGCAGAAATGGAGTATTGAATATGCTTACAGCCATTTTGGGCCAATAGATTATGGGATTGGCCTTTAGTGAGGTTAATAGATGATAAATGAAACATTTGAGAATTGTGGTGAAATTCGCTTCACCGACAAAACTACAGGTGGGGGCACCTGTGTGAATGAGTAAAGAAATCTGGGGGAAATTAAATAGATATGCTTGCAGTGAATATTCTTGAAAAAGAAATATATTTCCCTTGACATAAAATTATGAGCCATGTTTCCTCTTTTGAGGTTAAACTAAACTGAACACTTGGAATTTACCACTGAGTTAGATGGGATGTGGCTATCAAACATACATCATCAAAATTAACTGATCTTTAGAAATTGAAATAGACACACATATTTCTTTTTATGTAACACATTGCTTTTTCATTTTGTATTTTGCTTATAATATATGTACGTAGCATAACCAGATGTTCCTCAAAACTGTCCTGAGCACCTCACTTGTGATAGAGTAAATCTGTAAAGTTGACACTTTAAGTAGTAGTGATGAAATCTGTGATCACCATTTTAATCTAAAACATGGTAATGAATTCATCACTCATGCTCATTTAATGGTGGTCATGGTTTATGCTACATGCCAAATAAATTATAGAAAAGGACATATATTTCATAAGCTCACCATATGTTATCCTGTTCTCTGGTTTTCCATACAGAGGATATGATGGTTCATGCATATGGTGCTCTCAGATATAGTCTCTCACATTGCACTGTTTTTATAATTTCATTAGAACAAGAAGAAAGAGAGCAGTCATAAGAGAGAGTTTTGGGTGTGATAGATGTTGAATCAACCATTTTCTTCACCTATTCTAATCTTTCCTATGGCTTGCAAAATGTACGAGCATGAAGACTGTACATAATTAATGCTTTAAAAAACACACTTATGTTTAGATTTAGGAAAACAAAATAGTTTAAATTCACTCTGAACCAGTGACAGTAGGCCAAGAGATTATTTGTCACCGTAGTAGCTCATAAACCATGTTCTTTGAGTGTCTGGTATTGTAGACTAACCTGTTTGTAGTGAGTACCTAACCTTAATGAGTTGCAGCCCTCTATAGATCCTCGTTGCCAAAGTCAATGTGATATGATCCTAACTGAGGGAGGTATGATGACTCCTAACAGGTGCGCTTGTGATACCCATGGGTGTGTCTCAGGGGGGTCAGGTAAGGGGGTCAAACACTTACCCCTGGAGCTGGAATACAGATCCTTATGTGAACAAGCAATATAATGCTAACAAGAATTTATTCAGTTTTATATTTTCAGACATTAATGAATACTCCACATTGTATGTTGTAAACAAAAATATATCATAATCATAATTGTAAGATGAGAAACCTTTAGACAGAACTTTTGCTAATGGATAATGAAAGCCATTGTGGTAAGAAATTTTTGCAAATCACAAAACAATTTTGAGAGACTTGGGATTGGTCTAGATTCATATTCATGAGAAGTTCAAACTTTATTATAGTAAAGAAGGCAATATTTTAAATGAAGTTTTTCAATTTTGTACTACTCCTTCATGACTGATTACAGACTGACAGCTGGAGGGAGGGAAATTAGGAGGATATGATGATGGAAATTAAGTTAATGTATGAGTTGACGTTGGAGACTATCCAATTAGACTACAGAACCGCATGCATCTTTTGGTCTCATAAGACTTCAGAACCTTTCCATAGTCCTACATGCAATGTTATAACATTGAATAACAAATTTTGCCCTGGTAACTGGTCAACTGATAATTCGAGGCAACTAAGATGAACTTTGTGTGGAATATTTTGTGTGACTCACGCAGCAACCCTGGATTTGCTTGCAAGATAGGTTTTGAAAAAGAGAACATGAAGGAGAGGTAGATGTGTTGTCATTACTGTCTGCCTGTCACTGTGCGCCTGTCATTGTGCATTACATTATTAATAAGAGAAGGAACAAAGGTGAAGGAAACATTTTAAAAAACATTTTTCTTTGCTTTTCACTGTTTTGTTTTTGAGAGTCATATATTAATTCAGGCAACGCAGAGTTATGAATAGAAATTTTGTGGGCAGCTGAGCCTTGCCTTCGACCTATGTACTAAAGCATTACTAACAAGTGTACCTGGGAAACAATAGCTGCAATATGCCTGTTTTCATCAGCTCGAGTTTGCCAAATAACCCGTTATTTTCAGACGCGGGATATTATCCCTAAGCTCGAAAGTGCGTCTTCAGATCGATACACTCATCACAAACTAGCTCAGACGGGCGCAAATTAGCCCACTTTTTAAATATCCTGTTAATTGCAACTGCGGGCTGATGCAAATTAACTGGTTAATTTGCGATCGGAATAGTTCAAATAGCAGGTTATTTGGCAAACACAAGCTGATGAGAACAGGCCCAATGAGAGCTTTGGTGGTCATGGTGTGAAGGTTTGACATAAATTACAAGGCCATCATTTTTTTTAGAGTATCTGGAATAAGGACATGTTTTTCATTTCCCCTCTCCTGAAGCATTGTATGATTTACAATCCCTCGGAGATGATATGATTCCATATTCCACCTGTTTCCATCTGTCTCACCAATGATATATGGGCTCAAGAGTATCTGGAACAAACTACCCATGGTGGTGAAAGCCAGGGCTGCGATCCCCCTTGAGACTTGTACATATCTTACCCACCCTGTTTTCACTGACCAGTCTGGAACTGTTCTGGCAAGCTATATGCTTTGAATCATTTCTAATTAATTTTGTAATGAGGAATGATGCTAGTATCCATCATTGCATTTCTGAATTATGTCTATCCGTACTTGTTTTTAGAGCCATTAATCATGCTAATCATATTCACCAAATGCTTTTGGCATTGACATGGACATCGATATGATATTTCTCTATTTTTAATACACTAATCTTGTACTGTACTTTATTATCTCAAACTATTGAAGCCAATTTCAACAACAGTGACCGTGTTGTTTATTGAAAATATAGTGAAGTTTTATGAAAACAGTGTTTATGTTTGCTTCATACTCAAATTGGTAATTCCCTTTTAATTTGTCTTTAAAAAACATCTACCCATGCTCTTTTATGTCTTCCTGTTGTTGGAGATCTTGAGGAATAATTAAGAAGTTCAGTATATATCAAATGAATTTCACAGAGTTTTTAATTGTTTCATGAAATTCAGGCTTCTTGGAAAGAGAAATGAAAACCTAACGATTTCCTAATGAAAGGGGTCACGCATGTCAGGCCTGTCTGAAGGGGTCCGAGACCAGGCTGTCTGTGTGCAGAGTGAGATGTGTAGCTAGCTAAATATTTTGTGTCACGTATCATATTCTATTAGGAGGAATGGGAGTCAAGCAGTCAGCCACGTATGTGTGGACTTGATGACAGAGAAGTTACAAGCTTGGAGAATCCTGGACTCTGGAGAAACCAGGAGGGAAAGGGTTGCAATTGTAAACTAAAACTAAAATTCACAAGGAAAATGTAAAGAACTGATTTTGAATTTGTAAAATATCCTTTCTGCCTAATCAATGTATTTTTTGTGTAAACCTCAGTAGCCTAAATTGTATGAAGCATGCTGTAGCATCATGGGCTCAACGGTCGATTCCGTACACTAAATAAGTTTTTTACTTCATCCCTGGACCCAAAATTATATTCAACCATAGCTGTAGCCCTAAATCTCACCAAATCGCCAATGGTAACCCAACCCTAACTCTGTGTCTTTGATAAAAGAAAGCTCAGAGCGAGAGGAACTGTTGCCAGAGCGAATGTCAGATCACAGTAAAGGAGGCCATAGTTCTCATATCATTTCAGTTTTCTTGTAATATATATGCTATGTTAGATATCTCTCTTGCCCAAAATCTTTTGTCACCTTGCACTTGCACCCCCCCCCCCCCTGACTTGCCCCCTGCCACACCCCTTCACCCATGGCAATAGAGAAGATAGATAGATAGAGCTGCTGGGGAAATATTCAATCTCCCCAGTGCTTGTAATATCAATCCCAACTTGGAGGAGAATCCAATATCACATCAGCCCTATCTTAGTGACAGCCACATTCACAGACATGTTGACTGAGGCCTAGCGCCAAAATAATCAAACCCTGCTACCGATGGCTTAAGCTACAATGAAACTGTCAAACTCTAAGGCCACGGGAAGTAATTGGGGGGGGGGGGGGGGGCGAAACTGAAAGGTTGTAGCATGGACTTACTTGTTGTCAGTATTTCAGGTATTGCACTTGTTGCATGCATTGTTGATAACCCACATCAAGAAACCAACCCTTCCCATCAATCCTCACCTGTCCATAACCTCTGCTAATCAAACACCCTTACCCCCAATCCTCCATCTCATGGTGTCTGGATACACCTGTTAACCTCTGAAAAGTGCAGTTCCCTTTCTCTGCCTCATGCCTGAAAACTTGTTGATATAACCCTGTTCTCTAGCTATAATAATGATCAATGTTCATATTGTTTGAGGCCATGTTTCAAAGAATGTTTCAACATGAGCAGAAGGGGGCTTTGTTGTATATGACTGGGGGTAGCAACCTTTTTAATGTCCTATACATCATTAGTCATATGCTTCATTGGTCCTACACAGCACTGGTCCTATGCAGCATTGGTCCTAGGCCCTAATAGTCCTATGCAACATCGGTCCTAAGCACCACTGGTCCTACACACCATCGGTCTTACATTTCAGATTTAGATTACGTGTAGGGTTAGGCCTACAAACAGCAATAAAGGAGATTGATCTGATGAGTTCTCATCTAGACCTTATCGTTGGAAAAAGACCAAGAACTTGATGTATCTTAATCTTGAGTCTATGATAGATTGAGTGTGTTAGGCAGGTTTACATATGGATAGGGCATGGACCTACTACGAAGTAGGTCCATGGATAAGGTATCTTTAAGAATGAAAATGTTATGGGTCTTGGCATTCTTATGGAATATAATTTTGGACCAAGTCCTATCACTCTCACCTGTTAAGATAGATAGCTGGGCGTGACCTTTGAGCCTGACCGATCAGTCAACCACATTTTTGATATGATGACTGATGACGAGACCTGCATCTTATTTCTGTCTTGGTATTGTAAACTAAGCACCTGTTATATATCAACATGTCATATGCTCAGAGGCAGAAGGGTGTTGAGTTATAGTTTTCATGTAGCGCTAAAGCCCTTCTAGCCCTCAGTAAACAATTTTTTTGGCAAGTGATCAATGTGATGTTTTAATCAGAATGAAAAGTGTAGTAAGTTATGGAATGTGATCTGATAGTCACATTAGATAATGTTGATGAGATGGCATATGTTGTCTGGTGAACCATAACAAACTACAGACAGTGACCTACAATATTTGTTGTTGTTGATGCTATCGCTTTTACTTCATATTTTGGTAAAGTGGTTGAGGAGGAACTTATTATAAATCTATTTATTTGATAAATGAAGATACCTCCTAGTTTTGGAAGGATTGGGACATCACCGTTTTCATGTTTGAGCCTTTCGCCATGCGGTCAGAATAACTTGTTCAGGAAAGGATACCCCTCTTATCAAATGTTGATCTATTTTGTCATTTTGTCATTGTGGAGCGTGTGTGCAGCGCTTTGTAACTGCAAGGAAAAGGCGCTATATCAAATATCTTTTGGATGGATGGATGGATGGATTTTGCATACTCAGGTGCAGAAGGCATAAAAATGTATATTTTGATCAATCAGTTTATTTAATTAAGCCAGTTGCAACCTTACTCATTATTTCTATTTGATTGAAAATTGTCTCTTTTATTGCTTTACAAAATTTGATGGATGGGGGGGGGGGGGGGTGTTGTTCTCAGGTCTAAAGAGATCTGGAAAAGATTTCTTGTTAATCTTGTCAGTCATAATAAACAAATGAAGGAAATGACTCCTCCCCCTTTAGCACTGATGAATACCAAATATCATCAGACAGCAATTAGTATAGACCACAAATGGAAACATATGTCTGTATTTCCTTCCGGAGTCGGGTCCATAGTGTAGGGTTCATGTAAGATACCCTTGGATTTGATGATGCCTTAGGCCTGTTCCTAGTGTTCACCATCAAAACAAGACAAATTCTTGGAAGGGGAAGTGTGTACCCTTGGTCAATGAACTTCACTGGTATGAGGTCCACATACCAACGCTGGATCTGAGAAACAAAAAGCTCTCATTGGTTGCATTGCTCTGCTGGTCCAATATGAATAAGTATGAATGTAAATTGTAAAAAGAAAATGAATTTTTGTTTTGCCCTTGTATTGATTATTCAAGGAAGTAACTGCAGCAATTTTTTTTAAAGAATAAAAGGAATGAAGCAACAATTCAATCTTTTTTATTGCATGGTTGTAGATTTGTAAGAAATATACATTCATGAAATATTTATTATAATCTGATACATTTGTCCTGATTTTACAGGATTTTGTGTGTAGGCATGATACAAATTATTTTCAAAGAAGGTATTAGGGTATTACTAAATAAACTGAATTATACTGGAAATGCATTAGTACAAGAAAATGCATATTTCCTCAAAAGCTAGTTCTAAAAAAGGGCAATGACCCTTGTAACATGTCAATGACCTGTGGAAGATGATGGATAACCAAGGTGTATTGTAATAGCAATTTTTTAAGTAGAAAGTATTTGCCACATGGACATGTTTAGTTTTGGTGCAGTCTCTTTGTGTTGATGTTTTCATTCAAATTAATAAATAAAGATGAGAATGACAATGTATATATTTAGAATTTAAGGTTAATTTTGAAGAACAAGATACGAACAGAAAACAAGACAATTAATACAATATCTCAATAATGATAACACATACGTTTATTAAACCACCTCTTTATATTATTGAATATACATCTTAGTATAAATCCAACCACCTGAAATTATTTTTAGATGTAAAATTCATCTTATGCTAAAAAAGGAAGCTGTGGTTATTTTTCTTTACATCTTACTTTCTATTCAATTTTGAGTACTAAAATAAATGTTGGACGAGTATTTTTTCCATTGGCATATGAACTTTAGTTGAATGACCTGTAGGGCAGTCCCATGTACTACTACAGCTGTTACACATGCTTGTACCACTTCCTATGATGTCCTTCAAATTATGTGAAAATTATGAAACAATGGTCTTGGTCTCAATCTTTAAAGGGAATCATTTCTCTTGGCAAAATTATGTTGATTTTGTTTTTCTTAGTGGTAATTACATTGTATCTTTTGTAGTTGTGATCGAGGTTTACTCTTTAGATATGTTTGATTATTTTCTTCTTTTTGTAATCATTTTCATAGAAGGGAAAGAAAGGGAATCTGTATGGTGCTAATTCATTTAAATTTGTATCACAGTTTTTAACGTTTTGTGTAATTATGGTAGGTCTTTAACCTATTTTTCTTTGATATTTAGCACCAACCTGGGAGGCACATGTTAAGAGTGATGCTAAACTCTTAGGATTAGTTCGATTATTTTCTTCTTTTTATAATCATATTCATAGAAGAAAAAAAGGAATCTGTTTGGTGCTATTTCATTCAAATTTGAATCACAGTTTTTAACGTTTTGTGTAATCATGGTAGGTCTTTAACCTATTTTTCTTTGATATTTAGCACCAACCTGGGAGGCACATGTTAAGAGTGATGCTAAACATATGTTTCCTGCCTGCCAGTAACGATGTACAGCATGGTTCGGGAACGTTGGTGTGAACTGTTTCACAGATTTGAGTAAAGTTCAATGCCCTGACGACCATCCAGGACCCGTTGAAACAATTGAGCTTCTAAACCTCCCAACAAACAACACAATCTAATTTAAGGGGTTACCATGAACCTTAGCTCAAAGTAGGCTAGCTCCTAGAATCGGTATGGAAAAGGAAAGATGGAGAAAAGGAAATTTTAGTTTTTATTCCTAGCAGGCCAACTGTCTGTGGTTTTGACTGTATGTAATGTTGCCTGGATGGAATTTAGACTGAAAGTTACAATAATTTGAAAAAATCAAATTATTCAAATTGAGAAATTAGACATTTTATGAAGAAGTATATTTTGAAATAAGGCTTTTTCAACAGTCCCATCTGTTTTCTTTTTCTTAGGCAAACATGTTGAAGGATTGTGTATTGGCAATATGAAATTAATCTTATGCAGTAGCAGCAGAGTTTACTTATCAGTATTTTTAATCAGATAACCTCATGTATCTGAAGCTTATATGTGGTGATTAATTGGTTGTAATCATTTTTTCACAAGTATCGGTACATTCATATCTACAGTAGAAAACGTGTTGCCTCAAACCATGCTAGTTGTAGGAGGATATTGAAGGTTTCACCAGGGAGATCCCATCTCCCTGGTTTCACTGAATAAAACATAAATTGCTACACTATAGTCTGCCAAAACAAATCTTTTATATGACATACTTCTTATAAGGTAATCAGGTCACTTTTATTGATCAACAAGAGTTCATTTCTCAAACTAGAAGTGGTGACCTGCATCTCCAGAATGGTAATATAAATTGAATTAAACTGAAAGAAAGTTATTGTACCGAAATCCCTTTTGCATCCCTTGTACTGAATTTACAATGGGCAAAATGTGTTTAAGAAACATTATATATATGTATTGCCTAGAAAATTTCCTGTTTGCATTAGAGGTGGGCCTAGTTTATTACCTTTTGAGGAACACAAACTAACACAAACTAACAGCTAGGGCATTAACAATTTCTTTTGATATAAGTGTGAAAACAAATGATTTATCAAATTAAACAAAACACTTTTCTATAGAATACTTCTCATTTGCCATCGTAATCTTTTTGAGGGTCAATTCACACAAGTAAAATCAATGTATAAGGAAGCTCTGTTTTTCTTCAAGTGAACAGGGTGTGTGATTGGTCTGCTCAGTCTGTCAGTGGTCAACAGGTGTTAATTTAGAACGTTTTGTCCAGATTTTCTTCATGTGAACAAAGAGACATTTTTGTAATGAATTAGGTCATTGACATAGGCAAGGTGTTAAATCAATCATGGCTTCAGTCGGTAGGCCTTGCTGCAAAATATTAAGAAAATGGGTTTGATATGGAGTGCATAATGCACATATGATGCACCACGCGTTACCCCGGGGTACCGTAGTACCCCGGGGTACCGCGTTGTGTAGCGCCATCTCGCGTCCACTCGAGTACAATGTATGGAGTGCGTGTACATAGTGTTCCGTGGTATCTCTACGGTGTATACTATGCATGGTGTGCATGCATGCACTGCTCGCGCTATAGCGCTCGCTCACGATCACAAGCGCACTACGGTGGCTATCGCATGCTAGCTGCGCTAGCTCCGGCGTCCGGTCCCGACCCACGGCTATTTTAGAACTTGATGTTATTGCACGTACGTACCGTACCTGTATACTTTTTCGAAGAAAAAAAACAACAAACAAACATCGCATCATCGACATAGTTAACGCGCGCGTTACTGTCAAACTTTCAAACTTTGAAAATGCCAAGTTATGTACAGTACCTTCTGGAGCCTGTATTCTCCTCATTCTTGCCAAGACAGAAAATAAAAGATAATACCACTTCATAATGTGATTTTCATTTTTATTATTCAATTGGAAAATTTGTTTATTCACAACACATGAGATTATCATGACTGCTGTACACAGATAGCATCATAACACAAAATAGAACTTTCATTTATAATTAATAATTTTAATTATACCACAATAATAATTCAGGGTGTATCATAACAGCATGAAATGATATCAATAATAGAATAATTACTCATAACAACAATGAATTTTAGAAATACAGGACTTAAAGGATTTTTTACAAGAACATTGGACACAATTGAAGGTTGAAAAAATCACACAAAAATAATTTCCCACTTTTTGGTAACCCAGGGTACAGCCTTAAAAAATAAATAAATAATTCAACAAAATGGCCGAATTTGTTTTGGTACCCCAGGGTACCATTTATGTCATCATATGCCTACATGTATTTAATAATTCATGGGGTGAAATTGTATTCCCTTTTTAGTTATGACAATAGAAGCATGACATTTTCTTCAAAACAGCAACATTTGTCTGTGGCAGCCATAATGCTTGATCAAACTATTGGACAAGAGGAAGAAATATGGTTATTGATCAATATTATTAGGCCTATATGAAAATGAAATGAAGAGAGGCAGTTAGGAATGAAGTATATCTGAAGAGAATAATGTAGAAAATATCAAGATGAAATCACTTTTCACATCTTTCTTTTATATTTATAATTAGAACCACCTTTAAAGTTTAAATAGTTGGAACTAATTATAAATAATGATATCAGTCACATTTGTAGAGAGCTTAATACTATGTGTCTTAGTGCTTTACATTGTAATTAATCATTCTGCTATTTTTGGTTAGTGATTTTGTTGCATCATTTTCAACCTAAATCCTACTGTTAATTAGCGATTCTTTGCACAAAAAGATTGAAAGGGAGAAAGGAAGTGATTTTTTTTAAGGGCGAGGAGGGGAGGTGGAGAGATGATAAAATAGCCAACACTAAGCATACTGAATTCACATTTCCTGTGTATCAGGAAATTTGAAGATCTTTTAAATGAACTGTAGTAGAGATAAGCTACAAGCTGAGCACGAACGTTTGTGTTAGGGCCATTGTCCGGCGCTTCAGGTCAAATATTAATCTTTTACAAAGTTTTTGTTTATGTTTCAAGATGATGCTGTGACACGAACAAACTTTTTACGTTAATTTTCAGTCCAATGAAAAGATCTAATGACATTCATTTCTCTTCTATACATTGTCATACTATTTGTAGTAACCTGTCAAATAAAAGTAGATACTTGTTGATCATGAATCCTCTAATCTCACTCTTTTTCACTTTCCCAATTTAAATAACTGTTCCTTCTTTACCTTTTATGGAAGAACCCTAAAATGTGTGGAAAGTGTGAGCTCAATTAAAATTACTTTCAAATAATGGTTCATTTCTATTGGAAATGCTTTTGGTTGATTGAGCCTCCTTACCACAAATCATCCGTTCCTCTTAATACTCCCCCATGCCCTCTTCTTAACAGTAATATGTATCTGGTACTGCATGGTCCCTTTCAGCTCTCCAGGACAAAGCTAATCAGGTAAACTTCACTTACCCCCTATACCCGTAGTCACCCATTCCATATAACATGACCCTCCCCAATCTTACAGGTGCTGTGTGTCCGGTCCTGCCCCCCCCCCCCCCCCCTCCTTCAGCTCTCCTAACCATGAAACTTACCAAACATGACGAACCTGACCAGGTGAACTTAACTGAACACCCCTCATCACCCCTTCATGCAGGTGATATGGGGCTTCTCTGACCCCTTTCAGCTCTCCTCCACATCCCCAATCCAGGTCACCCAACAAACCTAAACTAAGTCACCCCCGTTGGTATTGAGAGGCATGATATCACCCCCTCACAGGTGGCAGGTGCCTGATACCGCCCCATTTTCTCCTAAACACTACCACACCCAACAAACCAAACCAGGTGAAGAGGAAATGGTTGATAATTCACGCTGAGACATACATCCATCGCTTTCTCTATGCACCCGGATAAGTCATAATGTATTCTAAAAATGCACTCAGAACCAGTCTAATATCACTGTAGAGAGACGGAAGGCATTGACTGTTTGTAAATTACTTTGAGTTTGAATTCCATGTGGCTATACTATATTCAGAATTTGAGCTTCAAATATTGTAAAGAGATACTGCAAGTTCAAATATACTCTTAATTAACATAAAATCAACTTATGTGATGTACTCGTATGCGCTTGCATGAAACAGGGCCTGCACATAACCTAAGTTGAACTCAAGCTTTACCTAATATACATTTTATTCTCTTCATACTCCTTAGAATTCTGGATAATGTTAATTTAGATTGTTTTTGTGCATTCGAACTGTACACATTTCTTTTTAGACGATTTGTACGCTTTAAAACTGTTTCAAATTGATAAATTATATATTGTTAATCAGATGCTGTTACAATAATCAATGTTGTTAATATTCATGATTAGCTTCTTATTTACAATTTTGTTAATTAAGATAGAAGTCTGTCTGAGAAAGATAATCATAGGCTTGTTATTTGATAAGATGGCTTCTTCCAATGCTCTGGAATCTAGCGTTACTTATTATTTATCTGTGTAATTTGTCCCATACCTGATCATGTGGTATGCAATCCAAAATTCTGTGGTGAATTAAAGTTTATATCCACAGTTTCACTCAAGAAATTTGTTGTTGTTGTTGTTGTAATTCAATTCAATTCAATTGAATTTATTTTGCAATATAAAAATCAAAAGTATACAAGGTAACAGTAAAATTTAACTATATTTACAAAGGTTATATGCGGGGCTTTCCTTGAAGGTTGCAAAAATCTGTAAAGGTGGATCGCCCATTACAGAAATACAAAATATTATAAGCACTCAACAATAAATAATAAGTAATAATAGTAAAAGTAATTCAATGAGTAACCTCTATATAACAAAATAGCTGTATCTTTGACATTTTGACTCTCTCCGAACTCAGAGCAGTTCTTTTGAGAGTCTAAAATTGAAGAGTTCCTCAGATTACAGCTCATGGTTACTGAAAATCCCTCACCAAACTTACTCTGTATTTTTTGCTAATCACTAAACACGCTGCTTCTTGTGATAGTGTTGCATGTGATTGTTAGTTAGTCCAATGACTCAATTGATGAGTATTAATTGTAAGATAGTTAGAAAGTGGGTGGGGATGATCAATTTGTCAGGGGATCCCCCCTAAATCCATACCCAAGGGGTCGTATGGTGTGGCGATGATGAGTTGGGACCAGGTGCAAGGGAAGTCGGCGCCTAAACAGTTATTTTCGCTAACTTTCAAGTTCAAAGAGCTATTTTTGTGATCTGTTTGTGTGATTGGCTGCAGGCTGACAGTGGAGGGCGTGCTAGAATTTATTTACAATTAGAAGACTAAAATTATATAACGTTCTGTGTGATAACTCTAGAGTAGTTTTAAGTTATTCTACTACTATTTTGTTGTTGTTGCCTGAACTTTGTATATGGATTTGTCATATACTGAAACATCTTAGAGCTAAATAGAAGTTATTGCATTGTTTTGTTTAATAATTCAATAAAGAATCACTGTCGTCTCGCTGAGCTAGGAAACAGGGCCTCTCAGAAAAACAGTATTGATACTGAGAGAGTTATTCTGTTTAAATAAAAATATGAAAAAATAAATATACAAAGTCTTTAACCATTTCTTTGTAGAAAGTAGACACATCATGATGGATGAAATTATTTGCAGAAGGCCTATGTAATATGCGTTGTGTAATAGCATTTATTTCACCTTTTTTTTACAGTTTAAGTAGTCTCTGTCCTCTTATAAAAGTCATTATTCAACATCATTTTTCTCTCATGATATCTAGACTTATTCGCCACATGTGAAAAGCTCGTCCTTGGGACTGCCCAACCCAATAGAGCGCAGCCGTTCTGTCGCTAAGTATTCAAAATTGTGCCCCTCCTGCGGATTGTGGCGATCTGCTAAAGCAATAACTTTCCCCCACACACGCAAAATTGTCTGTCTCTCCATTGGAAAATAATCGTCGATAACGTGTGAGAAGTGGAGTTATGAGCACGACAACACCTGTTTAAGTCATACCCATGTTAATTAAGCTGGAATTACTTTCGCAATCAGTCAAGGACCAAGCTTGATGAACCCACAACTAGACAAAGTGCAACCACCATGCGCTGCGAATTGCAGCACGAAATTTCCGCTCCCGATCGCAGCTGATGCGATTGCCAGACTCTCACCGGCAGACGGTTAGATCATCAGTGTCCCAACCTTTCACTATAGCTCATTGATTTCCTGCGCTCTCTGTCACAAACCATTTTATCTCTTTCCTCTTGATTTGTTTTCTATCCTTTATTCGAGGAAATACAGTATTTTTTACTTGGGACAGCCCACCAGAACTAAACATGTTCTCAAATTCATGGGACCAGCGGAATAGTCCCATTACGTTTTCCTTCGTTTCTTCCTGTAGTTGTTTATTATTATTTTGTTTTAATCTCTCCTTGATATTGATTTGCCTGTTCCACCCTCCGATCTCTCCATCTGTTTTATAATTGAGGAGTCAATCTGCTGGAATACTCGCCATCTAATACCATCAGAAATATATAGGCCAAGTTCACAGCATTAGATATCTTATTAACCTTCCTGCTAAAACTGAAAAGCATCTTGATCTAATTTAGGTCTGAGAGGCCAAAGCGTTCATAATTTGTGCCCTTGATTTAAATCTTGTTGTGACGTAATGCAGAATATGAAGAATTTGATTCTATTATGTCTTTGTATATCTAAAAAGAAAAACAAATCTTTGTCTATTTTGAAGTGAAGGGTTTTTGTTTAATTGCTAAAATTTACTTATTTGAGGAATAGTTAAAGGGCTTTTTATGAGATGATACTTCTACAAAAATTTCTTGTTACCGGTATCAATCCATTTATTTTTACCAACTGGATGGAATCTGAATTCAACTAACCTAAAATAAAAGATGATTCAAAGTAGTTGGTATTTAAACAAGTAAATTTTTATTGCAACTGTTCTGTAATTGAACATAACGAAAATAGAAATAGAATATCTCATTGATTAACAGTTAACGATGGATCATGATACTTTTCAGCCATGGTTAAGGTGACTTTTTACTTCCTCATTATTCAAGGTCACTTCAAGGTTCAACCTACGCCTATGGGAGAATTTATCAGCCTCCTGCGTATGTCCAACTCTGCCTCCGTTATTAACCCAGTCCTGTCGCGCTTGTTGTCAGCAATTAATTTTTTGCCAGAGCCCATCTAAAATTGATGGGTGTTATTGGTTGAAACAAGTTGAATATTATCCAGAGTGACAGCAGGTGCTACTCCCACGAGTGTGTTTCCTATGGGAATAGCCTCAGCTGTGTAGGAAGGCAGGCAGGCTTGGGAGAGCAAAGTGCCCCTATTCACACCAACACCTTTTTTAGTACGCACATAACTTTACAAAAGTGACTGTACGATAAGTCATCCATTTATCTCAAGTCTGAGCGTGGGATCATGAAACATGACGAAATGTCATTTTAGGATCATTTTGAAAGAAACTTGACAAAGGATTTCAGGTCCATTTCCTATGTGAACGTCATTTTGAGTGAAAACTCTGTAACTGGGCAGGGCTTATCTTGAGGGTGCATTGATAATGATATGACTGGTGCCATTTGGTATTTTTGCACCCTTTAGCAGCACACCTGACTTAGTGAAATTAAGTGAAAGCCAACCAATTCTCATGACATTTCTGCACACAATATTTAATTTCCTGTGGAAAAACTCTTGCTCTCTGACAATTCTTAATACAATATTTCTCTATACCAACTTTTGTATAAATTTACTCTAGTATGAATGCCCCGTTAATACTGTTATGCAATGTGCTGGCTATGTGTCACAGCAGAAGGAAGAATTATTCTAATCCTTTAGTTCATATCACACAGTCATATGATATTCATGTAAACACCTGTTCCATGAATTAAAAAAATCAACTATCTTTTGATGTATTTTCTTTAATGAAATTGTGCATGACTTTATGAATAAGGAATGAAATAATTTCACTAAATATGTTTGTTAATGATTCAGGGTTGACAAATAGAGTGGTAAATTACTTTACCATTTGGTGTAAAATTATTCATAGGCGTAGCTCATAAATATTCAACAACTGATTAAATAGAGTGATGCCCTGTAACAATTATGCTCAACCTTTAAATTATCAAGAACTTCATTCAAGATGTAGGTTAGTAATATCAACATGAGATGAAAGAGATGAATTAAACTATGTAAAGGAGGTTTCATCAAGGAGGTTACTTTGCATACGTCATGCAGGTGCTTCCAAAATGAGGAGAGTGCAATGAAAATAATGAAAGAATCTCCAAAAAATATAGTTACTCCAAGACAAGGTGCTCCCTTTGAATGTGCACCGCATCGGCAAGCTCAAGGGAGCTCTAGGAGAAGATGACAAAGGAATGTGAATGGCTGGATATTATTTTGGATGTGAAAAGATGCCAATTAATTAGTTCTGTTTGAGCTGATTTGATTGGATGTAGTGAAAGCATGCACCTGTGGCCCTCCGGCTATAGAAGCCCGTAGGCTATCGCAATATGAAGAGATGCGCCCAAATATACTGAATCATCTTTCTGGCAAGAAAACTAATCAATATGGTTCTAGATCTGGGACATCTAAGAAAATAAGATAGGAGAATAGAAGCAAGGCAATCAGTTTCTGTCTTTCATATCTCATGTGAGATGTATGAGAATGGAAATGAATGATTTCAATTTTTCTTAGTTTTAGATCTCAAATCTTAATAATGTTTCTTTCCTTAGACTCACAAAAACATCTGCAAAATTATTCCTTGTTTTAGTCCACTTTTTTCTTAACTTCTAATAGGATTATGCATGGAGAAAAAAGAGATGTATAATATGATAGGAATGACAATGTTAATGCTTTTTAAGTATAATTTAGGAACAAAACATTCAAAAAGAGAGGTACCGGGTATAGGCAAATATCATCAATTTGTTAATATATCTTATATTGAATTACATTCGGGTTGCTTTCGCATCAGATGCGCTCATCTAAGACAAGTAAACAATGGATACATGCAAGGAAGAGAGGTGCCCAGTCTTAATTCACTTTTGTGATACAAAAAAGGTTGTTATATTGCACGCTCATGCAAGTATAACAAATTGTTGAGTGTAATGTGACACCTTTTAAGCTAATAAGATGCTCGCTAACAATTTATCGCAGTATTCATGTCATTTTGATGAGGAATACTTTAAAATGTTACAGTAGTATGAGATGTATAATCAGCCACTGATCAGTGAACATCATACAAGCTTAATCATTGAGTCTTGAGTATTGATTGTATTGGTACTATTGTAAACCTATTCTTTGAATAGAGTTGTTAAAGAAATCCTATTGCAGCTTGAAGATGTGATAGCAAAAACAAAAATTGCATCTTTGTTTCCCACAAATCTATCAGTCTTGTCATTCTTTCACCTCAGAAAATCTTGTTGAATTACGGATAAGTCCAATAGATTTCCCAGTGCGGTTTCATATTCATTGTGATCACTTAACAGATCCTCTTGACTGCATGTGCAGATTCCCAGATTGGTGTATTTCTACAGCTTCAAGCTGTGAGCTGTATGGCATCTCTTTATGGAGACATAATTGATGAAGAATACTAGATCCTGGTGAAGGAATTCATTTAAACCCTCTTGTTACAGAAAGATGGCACCAAGCAGATGACTCATATTTGCTTATGGCACGAGGGAGGTGGTGGTTGCAGGTGGCAAATTAATTTTCATCATTAATTTTTTGCCCAAGGAGTCTAGCAGTGAACAGTTCCTTGACTGTGTTTGAATGCAGAGATATTATTCTTATTCTTTTTTTTTTGCAAGAGTAGAAAGTACAGAAGTTTGTATTCTTATCTAAAATACCCTTTTATCGCTTGTGGTATTGATGTTTATCCAGATATTCCACTGGGTATGTAGATGGTTGAGTAAATCTAAGTTCAAGATCCAAATAGTTCTGTAGATCTTGCAGATAGTAAATTCTAAAGTGTATAAACATATGAGTAATGTAGTTTACTTCTAATTGAATTTAGGATTGTTGTGTTGTAACAAAAAAACTGTTATGTCAGAGAGTTATTATTAAAAAAGTGAAGATAATGTTCTGTGAAATGAAAACAGTGAAAGTAGAGATGGATGTGAGTAACTTCATCCATTCTTGTGTTATCTTGTATACATATGTCTGCCAGAAACCTATTCCTTAGTGGATGAACATTTGCTATCGTCACCTGTGTGCATTGTCAACTATACCACTAGAAAAAAGACTTTGTTATTCCCTCCTTTTCCCCTCACGTTCATCAGCCTGAGTAGATGGCACAAATCAATGCCGAGAAAAGTAAGAGGATAGCGCGATCCGAGTATCTTTCTCTCGCGGCTGGGCAAACGGGGGCTACTTGCGCATTCCACAAGCCCCCGCGGAAAGAAGAACGTGGTGTTTGCAGACAGCGGGTGTAGAAGCCTCGCAGGGGGGCAGGTGAACAAACTCAAGGGGGTTCGCGAGCGGCTCTCAGACGTTCCATGCATGCTGATGAATGAGAGAGGGTTTGAAGATACAAGCTTTAAAACAAGAGATAAGAAGATATATGCAAAATCTGACTAATGTAGATGTTTGTAGCCAGGAGAGGGGTACTAGGAAATAAAACAAAGTGATAGAGATGAAATTGTGAATTTGAAGCTGTGGATCAGAAAGCTGAAGTGTGTGTGTTAAACTTAGTAGGAGAGAGAGAGAGATAGAGAGAGATAAATAGGGAAAGAGAGAGAGAGAAAGAGAGAGAAATAGGGAGAGATAGAGAGAGAAAGAGAGAGAGAGAGAGAGAGGAGAATAGGATCAAATGTGGGTTGGGGGAGGGGTGGTTGAGAGATGTGAAATTCTGAAGTTCCGAGAGTTCACATTATTTCGAAATTGATTAGCTCTGTCTTTGGAAAAAGCTTTCAGGTAGTGCATGGATGTGAACATTTGAAATGACAGTTAAAAGAACATGTTTGATAAAACGTAAAATTCTATATTCATTGACTACTCAGAAATATGGCAAGGTGGTAAATTAAGCTTATCTTTCAAGCTTCCTCTTTGCTTTATAAATGGTCCAGATATCACCGCAGTACTAAAGCTTGACAAAGATATGATAGAGTTTGAGAAAGAATCTAAGAAATTACTTTGTCTCTTGCTATCTAGGTAACCTAATTTGAATGGTTCAATGGTAATCTGGATCAGCTAAATTAAATAGCGATGGTTTTGATTTGTTGCTATTCTTAGAAAGAAAAAAAAACAGTCAAATTGGAAAAATGTGTAGGGCTTACAACCTGACTAATAACAAGCCTGGACTCAGTGATGACTGTTTTCTACTTCAGAAAATGTAAATTATAGCAGTTTAAATACAGTTTGATCACAGTGTGTTCACAGTGTGTCCACATGGTTACCACACAGTGAAAGAGTGTCACACTTTGGTGCATACACACTGGGATTCTTTGTGATGACAGTGTGTCACTCTGTATGAAACAGTGATGAGGATGCAGTGCAAACACAGTGTGAATTCAGTATGGAAGAAATGTGAACACAGTGTGGACACCATGTGACCACCGTGTGATTACAATGTTGTCTAATAAACAATAGGTTGATGTTGGATGCTTGAGATCTTTTTTATATTTTGAAAATAAAACATATAATTGGTTGAAATCAGTATCTAGATACTAGCTTCACATCTTCACAAGATCATCTTAATACCTACCTTATATGATATCATTGTCACTTATACTATCTCTTTCTTCTCTATCTCACTCTACTCTGTAAATACCTGTTTATATGAAGTACAGCTTTTATACTCTTGTGATGATTGACTTTTCAAGGTGATTAATCAGTTTATATCTTCTTTTTCTATCATTGCAGTTGGAGTTCAAAAGGAAGAGAACTTGAGGAAAAACCATGGTAAGATTTTTTATCAATTCTAGGAATCTAATATAAAAGCATCAAGGTGATTATTGTGAATGTAGGGATAGGAGGGAGAAACGTGAAAGAAAAGGCATTATGGAAGATTATGAAAAGTAACATTAAAACCAGATAAAGTATTAAAGTAAGGAATGAGTGAGATTGGAGTGAGGAGAGATCTCTATTTTAAGTGTTATCCCGAACCTACGTAGAGGACCTTGGTGAGTGTATGTACAGCCAGACAGCTGCAAACTCTTGAAATGTATATCATCAAACCCTTCCGAAATCTGGATGAGAGAAGGATAGTGGAGAGGGGGAGGATGCATGGGACATGAAATGAGATGGGAGGGGGTAAAAGAGATGGAGGACTAGAGAGGATGGAGGTGGGATGGTAGCACATGGGATGAGATGTGAGGGGGCGAAGAGAGATAGAGGACTAGAGAGGATGGGGTGGGGGTGAGGGGGGGGGGGGACATATAATGAGATGAGAGGGGGCTAAAAGAGATAAAGAACTAGAAAGGATGGGGTGGGGTGAGGGGGGCATGTACAAATTCAAATTCAACTTAATTGATTAGGAAGCTAAAAGAGATACAAAGGACTAGAGAGGATGGGGTGGGGTGAGGGGGGGGGGGGCATGTACATGAGATGAGATGGGAGTGGGCTAAAAGAGATAGAGGACTAGAGAGGATAGGGTAGGGTGGTGGCACATGAGATGAGAAGGGAATAAAAGAGATGCAAGACTAGAGAGGATGAGATGAGAGGTGAGGGGGCAGAGAGAAATAGAGAGGACGGGTGGGGTGGATTTGAAGCATCTTTACCTAGTGGAGAACATCACAGTGAGACACTTTCTACTATTGATATTTAATCTGAAAATAAAAGACTAAATTTTTAATATATTTGCTTGAATATTCCTCCCAGGCTGAACAAAATAATGAAATATTAGCCAGAGATTGTGGTTGTGAATTCTAAATGGACTGGTTGTTGGATTAGGTGTATTTGAAGAAGATTGTATTGATGATGATATTTTCAACTCTTTTCTTCCTTGCTCTAACACTCTGGCTGTTTGGTTGTGAAACATAAGCACACAGATCAATACATGGGGGGCTCTTACTGCTACTGAACAAACAGTTTAAAGTCTGAGGTTTTCTCCTGAGTATTCGTGGCTACATGCTCATCTTTTATGCAACCGGCGTGGGTGAATTGCTTGCCCAGAGCGAGAGGAGAGAAAGAAAGACAGACAGAGGGGACGAGTGTGTAAATCATAGAAGAATATTGAAGTCTTATGGCGTTTATTTAAAGTTTTGCAACAAAAGTTGTATAACCTGTAGAGTTTAAATTGTGTATTTCAATAATGGCTTGCTTCTGATACTAAGAACACTTGCTTTTCAAAATACTTGCAGTTTTAAAAAGAGGAGCTTTCTTTCAATGATGTTGCTAATTCTCAGCGGTGTTTTGAGATGGGTTTTATTAGTATCTAATCTGAAACGATATTGCCATCATTGAGCTAGAGAGGGAGCACTTTAGTTAGTTGATCCTGTCATTTTATAGTCATTGTCTGTCACTGTATAACCATCAATCATTCCGCTGTGTACCAGCATATCGGTGACATCATCACCCAATCTCTTTGATATACCTACAGAGGCAGGAGCACAAGAATTCATTGTTATTAATGAGAGAAAACGTGGGAAGCCCATCAGCTGCTTGCTGTAGATTAATTTCAATTTATTATTGCATCAATTAGAGTAAAAGCAATAGGCAAAATATTAACTGTTTGGGAATGTCTGTACTAAATTTCAATTTCCATTGTAAACAGAACAACTTGCACTGTTGACGTAGCTGACAACACATGCTGATGCAAGAAGGGGCTAAAAGCAGGATAAAGTTTAGTGATCACATTGATCCTTTTCATGTGTTCATCCACCTAAGTTAACAATTTTTCATCTTTCCCCCTGGAATTTTGAAGGTATATCTGATATTTGAGGAGGATTATGAATTCTTCATGATATTGTAGATATAAATACTGTCATGTCAAATTAGAAAGTAAGATATAAGTTGGACAGACATGTAGGATTTATCAATACTTTCATAATCATCCTTTGTTTTTGTTTTAATACATGGTAGAAAGCCTTGAGTCATTCCCTTCATTCCTACCCTCCTCATTTTCGCCACTTCTTTCTCTCTTTCTCTCTAGGCCTGTTATCATCAGACCAAAGTTGCAAAATAATCTGCTCTTTTCAGACTCGGGATATTTTCCCGAAGCTCGAAAATGCGTCTACCGATACGCTCATCACAAATTAGCCCGCTAATTCCAAAATAGTGGGCTATTTAAAAAAACAAGACCAACATTTCTCTTGATATTTTCTAATGAAAATGCAAATTAGCTGGCTATATTGAGATCGGGCTAGTTAAAATTGTGGGTTATTTTGCAACTTCGGTCTGATGACGAAAAGCCTTATCTCACTCATTAGGCATGTTTTCATCAGCTCGAGATTGCCAAATAGCGAGCTATTTCTGATTTGGGAAATAATCCCGAAGTTACAAATCGCGTCTTCATCAGCTCAAGATTCAACCTCGAAACTTGAAACTCGACCTTGAGAAATTAGCTCGAGATATTTTGCTCAGCGTTCGCGCATCGTGCAAGTCTTCGGGCTGGTGAGGACGTACCGGACAAATATTGAAATAGCGGGATATTTTTTAAACTATCCAAAGATATCTTGGGTTGATTATCCTGACCAAATATCCCGCTAATTGCAACTTCGGGCTGATGAAGACACAAACTAACTGGATAATTTGCGATCGGGATAGTTGAAATAGCAGGATATTTGGCAATCTCGAGCTGATGGAAACAGGTCTATTGGATGTCACAGTAGTATTGTCCTTGAATAGCATCTGAGCCCATTCTACCCTTCTTGCCAACAAATATATTTATTGAATTTTAATGTCACACTAACCCATAGTACCATGCAGAAGGGTAACATATGGCTCACGTTTGTGGGACTTAAACAGGTGGTAGGAGGTAGTCTGCTTCAAGTCTTACTCTGCGTTTTCTGTTGATCTGCAATATGTGAGCCAGCCTGTTACTCAAGCTTTGGAGAAAGTTCAAGACGATAGTTATTGATAATATGATGATATAAACTTGTTGTATGATACATGTGATTGACATGCATTCAGCCCTGTGTGGCATGATTACTATTTATTGTGTAATTCCATATTTATCATATTTTAGGAATCCTAACCGGCTAACCCTAATGCTAACCCATTTCATATTTTGTTTTTCAAAAAGCTGGCTTTAGCCAAATTTATTTGAAATCATTTCTTCATTTCCATTGGAGATATACACCTGAAAATATGTAGGCTTTTAATTGATAACATATTGTAGGTTCGTAGTAGACATTCACTATAATGCGTTGGTTTCTATGTTTCGTAGTAACTTTAATATTTAAACAGCTTTCCTCTCATGTGATGTCGTTATCTCAAGTAATAAATTAGACTTTGATAATTTCTAAAAGTGGAGCATGGGATACTTCAGCAGCAGGTTATCAGTCTTGTTTTATATTTGAAGAAAGATTCATGACTTGTCGTCAACATTAGAGACTTGAAACAAGAAACAATGTTACAAGGATCTCGTCACTACTTTGAAAGGCTTTCTTCTCAGTGATTAGAAAGTTAGTGAACTTGTGTTCCACCTGAAGCTGTGTTGTTGTTGTTGAGTATTTCTTCATTGTGATCATCGATCATCGACCATCGAGGATGGAATTGGAGCTAGAGTTGTATCCAGGGTATGGATACATCTGGACTGCTTCTAGCATGCATGAGATCTCAACATGTGCAGGTATTATTTTATGTACGCTACAACCGTGTAGAGTCTTATTTTTGTGCAAACATTGTAAAATCAATCTATCATCATTGTTCATCAAGGCTTTTGAAATTACTCTTTGCATTTCTGGCATGTTTCATCCCACGTCCTCTTAACTTTATTACTGCAGACTTGGGAATTTAAGAAACTTCATCAGTAACAAACCATAAATAGTATGTGATACCCATACATTTTGATGAATGCAAAATAGGAGTGAATTCCTGTTATGAGTTTTGGAATTGTGAGAAATGAATCTGTATGTTTGAAATTGTGGGTCTTTCATGGGCAAATTGCAGAGAGAGAGAGAGAAAGAAAAGTATAAAAGAAATATATCTATCAAGTATGCCCTTATAAGATAGTATGAAAGCAGGACATTTTTTTACAAGAGCAGATTTTTCAGAAAGATCAAAGAAAAATTAACAAAAGTTTTCTTTTTGATACATATTAGCACCCCCTTGAATAATAGGGTAGTATGTTCTCTACTACTTGTCTTTTATTTCTCTCTTTCTCTGTCCCCTTTTCTCATCAGTCTCTGTACTAGGTGTGTCCCTCCATCCCTCTCCATCTCTCTACCCCCTCACTCCCTCCCTTCCCTCCCTCTACGCACCCACCCCCCCCCCCCCCCCCCCCCTCTCATCCCCTCTCTTGTTGAACACTTTGACAGTGCTTTGGGGAAAAAATAATAATAGAAAAAAAAGTTTCATGATGGTGATACATATGAAATCCAAACATTGGTAGTTTAGTTCATGCTAGTAAAAGAATAATTATAATTCCGCTAGATTAATCTGCTATTGATCTTTATAACCCCTGGTTACTATCTATGTCAAGACCCACATCCAGGGTTGCCTACCAAAACACCTGTCGCTTTACTCATGGGACCATCACATCTGCTCTCAACTACTACCACACTTCTAATAAAATGACTGTTGGTAATGAAAAACTGATCCATCAATACTGTTCTTTCTACTCCAGTTTGACATTATTATTATTAATTTCTTAATGGATATAGTTGGCTGGAGATATGGGGAAGGACATAGGGTCTGTTCTTGACCCATTTTGCCGTTCTGTAATAATATTTGGGTCAATGGTCCAGCCCACTTTTCCATATTATTAGTCAAATTTCAGAATTTATTCAGAATCCTAAAAAAGGTTTGATATTCCTAACTATCAAAGAAAATATTGTGTCTTTTGAAGGGAAGCATTTTAATAACCTTTGCACCTTCTTTAAGGTATATGTGGTAAATAAAT
>JAVYIG010015078.1:0-38029 GCA_035222895.1 Strongylocentrotus droebachiensis | reverse complement strand
TACTTTCGCTTGCCCTAGGCTCCGCAAGCTTCTTATGACCAAATTTTGTCTCACAAAAGCTTGCAGATGTCCAGCAAACGAAAGCCCACCTCCCGAGTAATTGAGTTAAAAGAACAGAATCTCTTCTGTATTCCTCTATATTTCTGCCTGTACAGTATACATTATCTGTGGTACCTTTCAAAGAAAGGCTCGACAGGGCAATTTACCTTTTACGCACCAGGAAACCTCTTTACATGACCCCCTTCATCATTATTTTACACCTGATTAAAAAGTGGCGAAAACCTTAGAAGTTTGGTTTTATGATCGTCATTTGGAAGGGATGAGGATACTTGAAAGCACGTTCTGTTATACAAACACCCCCCTCATTCCCATCCACCTCTTGTCTCCTTTATCCCTTTACCCTTTTTCCAAACCGAAATAAACGCCTCAGAGTATTGATGAGTGATGCAGGCTATTGATAATGTGCAAGCCCTATGACTAAGAAAGGAAGAAAGAGGGTAAAAAGAGAGGCCTATGAATAGCGATGAGAGGTGAAAAGGTTGAGTGCAGTAGACGGTGATAATCATGAGTATATATACGGCGCTACAGACGGGTTTACAATTCAGTTTAAATCTACAGGTATCTTATTGGGTTAAAGAGAAGGTTGAGTTCTGGGGAGAGGTGAAAAATAATTTGTCAGCGTTTATCAGTGTTATTATGCAAGTTTGGAAGAACATCGGAGAGAAAAATGTTCCCTGAAAAGCATGGCTCTTCAAATGCCTTCATATTCTAAAAATGACAAGTGACAGGCTGAAAAATGAGGCCTGATTTTTATGCCACATGTTTGTTACTTTACCAAGACTAGGCCAAATTTCTAATCATTTTGATGGCTCCAGAACCTTGCTGTACATACCAATACTTATATGATTATGATCAACTTGTTCTGATCGATTTCCCACTGTTTCTTTCACAATGCAATTGCATGACCAGAACTCAACTTTATCTTTAAGCAATGGTGTAAACTGTTATTAACATTACCTCATCGAACTTTGACAACGTGAGAACATGCTCAATGAACGCAAGGAGTTGAATTGGCTCCTTTTCCCTCGCCCCAAACAAATGACGATGTATTGTCCGTCATGTAATGTTTGTCTAATTATTACGTAATCAATATACCGTCACCCTGATGATGGTGTTGAAACTGTCATCCTACAAAACGTTAGCATAGGTCTGTGCATATAGTGCCATGACGTGAAACCAATGTTGTTAACTTAAGAAAACAACACACGAGTTAATTCAATTGATATGTTGGAAGATAGGTTGGAAAGTTATCTTTCGGCGACAAAAATAGGCAAAATCGTAAATTTTATCATTACAATGTATCGACTCGTGTATTTTTTAATACCTTTGAGTCTTTGACGCATTATAACCAAAATAAACACTTCAAGAAAAGGTGGTTGGAAATGTGCTCTTATTACAGAGGTCAGGCAGTGGGCACGCTTACCAAAGTTCACGGTGTAATCGTAGGACGTAAATCACGATGAAATATCTCGAGAGGGTAGCAAAAAGAGACATTTATATACAGGTATCCAGACATGTTCAATATGCATAGAACAATATATTTTCCGTTCTTTTTTGGAAGAATTCACATAATGACGCCGTGATTAAGTTTAGGGTTTGAATTATCACTACCTCGGTATCTACAAATAACAACACCAAAAAGGCCGCTGCTTAATAGAACAACACCAGTATTTATGGAATTAATTAAAGTATTAACCTTATCTAATTCCATCATTTTAGTGGCCATGTTGGTGGCGTTGACACACTTTTGGGTGAGATTCCACGTTCGTATTGTTTTGAATTTGACACTTATTTGGTATCGTCTCGTAACGATCAGGTGTAAATTAAAACACTGACCCTGCTATTGTTAATCACTGCACCTGCACATGAGTGGAAATCTTCATTGGGGAGTCATAACTATAAGGGATACTTTGTTTTGGGAGTGGAATGGAATCCATTCTCCAAAGAGTAATTCAATCACTAAGTTTGGGATCCCTAAAATGACTCCCAAACAAGGTTGATTTCAACTCCTCTGCAGTGGGGGAGTATATTTAATACCCTACCTTATAATAATTACAAAATATAGTCAGTTTACCCACGGACCGAATACTTGAGGTCCGTGGTTGACCCGATAGTTTACTTCATGTATAGTTTCTTACCGTGATAATGAGCGGGTGGGATTATCCTTCCACCCAGACATTGAGTCAGGAACCCTAGAAGGCACACCAGTATAAAGGCAAAGTCCGTTATATCCATTGCGATCTGTCTATGTGCACACCATCGGTAAAGTCACATGTATTATTATATCGGCATATATTCCTGTTTCAATTGTACGTAAAGGGTACAGTCCACTCTCTTCGTCTTACTAGTCACTGATGCTCACGTCTCTCTCAGCTCACCTGTACTGTGCGAGAGGGTATGGGCAGAGGTGAAAAGATTGTTCCGTAGCTTATTTTTTTGCGGGTCGTATACGTTCCATACATGTAAATCGGAGTACATTCGATTCATGTGAATTTTCGTTAGTGAACTGCAAGAGGCAGCGAGCTAGATGTTTGATCATATTATATAAATCTATCTTCTTTTGTTTCATAAATCCATCCTGTATGTTGGTGTGTGGAGTAGACTGCTCCCGGAACTGAGTGCCACAGCAGGCAGTCCTCGGTCGTAAGGTCACTTGTCCTTGCTCGGTTGGTTACCCTCAGACCACTCAGCTCACCCTCGCTAAACTTTCCGTAACATCTTCTCACCTTGCTGGCAGGCCTGGTATGGGTACAAACGGTCAACGAATTGACCCACAATCGCACTCCTGATACACTTCTTCTGAACACTCTAAATACACGGCGCGAATGGTCCTCCTTCGACTTGGTAAAAGTAATATTTTGCGCAAACTCTCTTCACTCTATGATCCACAAGCGAAAACACACCGAGATGATTCGATCCCCTTAGCTTTCTCGCGTGCCTCTTTCCTTACTAATGTAGGAGGAAATTTGATGTTCCGATTTTCCAATTTGTTGCCGGAGTAATTTGTCTCGCTTATTTCCACATTTTAATCCTGAGCGTGCTTGGCTTAGGTCTCTAACTGATGATTCTGATCAGAGCAATCATGATTCCAGCGATACACGAAGAAACACATCAACTAGAAATAGATACAAATACACCTGTTGAACTTGTATGCACCACTCAAGTAACTCACTGTAACAAGTTCATATCGCGATGAATATATTTCGTGCCGTCTTGTCTTTACGTTTGGTACTGATTTGTATGTACGCCTTCCTGTATCTGTAGAAGAATATAGAGGATGGATTATAGCAGAGGATAATATTGAGTAGAGAGAGAGAGAGAGAGATTTGGGTTAGGCTCAAATATCGCCGAACTACTACAAATAACACAAACGACAATTACATGCTCCGTTCCTCGACATGTATCGGATTATATTTATCGGAGTTGTAATTTGAAGACATGCATTCATCGAAATCATATTTTAGCCTTTATGGATACTGGATAGAAAGCAAGGCTAGGGAGCTTCAGGGAACAATTCGCAAGTCTTTGATCACTCGTGTGTTCAATTGATGGTGATTAAAGGTCACAATACAATGCTCATAAATGTCATTACAGTGGAAATGAAATGAACCCGTAGAGCCTTTGGCAAATTACGCTTTGGGAAAATCATAATAATAATATCATCTACTCCAGAATGACTATTGTGTTACAGGCGGCCGACCAGTTTCCGATCTTTGATGCATTGTTAACCTTTCCTTATTCTTACACTAAACAAACAGAATATAATAATGATTACAGGTAATTATTGTGTTTAGTCAGAGAGTAAACTTCTGAACCGTTGAAGGTTAGCTTGATCCGAGCTTAGGCAGGTTAGGATAAGTTCAAGCCACACAAAGTAGCATGATGATACATGACATATACTATAAAATTAGCAATTCTTAGGAAGTAAAATGAAAAAGCGTAGTAACATTATTATTACAGTCTTCTGAGTCTCTCAGGATTTTTTGCAAAAACAAAAATGCAATAAATTCTGTCACTTCACTTCGGTGTTTTACTAATTAGTATATACTTTGTTCACTTACGTAGTAAAAAATAATGTTTACTCTGTCTGGTTGTTTCTGTTAATATGTTGCAAATGAATTTACTCCAATCCAAAGTCCAAGTTCACTATGTAATAGCGCCGAAAGATTGATCCTACTTTTTTCAATCCTATGCCTCGCAAAAATACACCTGTTAGTACAAAGAGTAACTATGTGTGCTCACCCGGTAGATAGTAAATATACTCCTATTTGTGTTCGTCTCCCCTGTAAGTGAGCACCAACTTGCCACGTCCACCCCCTAGTAGATTCAACACGCTGAATGAGAGCTGAAATACGAAACATCGGCAGTAATCCGCCAGATTTGATCGAGTTGGCCGCAAAGGGCGCTCTCTGCTTGGAACCTAAATTTCTACATGTACGTCATCATCAGTGCAGTATGGATAAAGCATAAATGTATATCTAGTTATATACGAATCGTTCACAATTTTCTGGACAGAGCATGCATCCGAATCCATCACATAGCAAATATCTTCAAGTGGCGGGAGAATTGTCGTATGGTGTCGATTAAAAAAAAATGCTCTTCAAGTTCTGCAAACTTTGACTGACAATAACAAGGTTATATATCCTCATAAGATTAAGAGCTCGCACTGGCAAAATTATACATTTATACTCCTACTACTACTGCTGAAAACTTTGATTTTATTGCTAGTTTGATTAACTGGTACTTATTTCACCCGCTTTTAAGATGATGTTGATATTGGATCCCAAAACCTATAGGCATACATATAGGATTGGAACTATTTTTAGAAAAAATGAAAGTTTTTTTTTTTTTTTTCATTGTTGTCTGGAGTTTATGGGTGTCCCAGATAGTTGGAATGAATATTTCTATACTGCTTCCAAAACGTTGAATACATTTTAAAAAGATAGAGATGAGATGTTAGTTGGCCATAGCAGAACTTGAGATTATCGTCGTTAATCATGCTTCTCGTTGTATTTAATGATCGACAGTCGTGTGTAGGACCCGCATCAACGGCAGAAGTATGTGACTTTCATGAACCATGAATGTGATAGACTAAACAATAAATACTCGTAGACGATAACATATCACATCCATCCAACCTATTAGTCACGTTTGAATCGTTACGAAGTCACGGCAATGTACAATGGAAACGATAAAGTAGAGAGAGACAAAATTATAAGCATATCGAAATAAGCACATCATTCATCATACAGCTATTGTCATGAGGGCTTCTTGTTCTATAACATTCAATCATCTTCGTTTATCCATCCAGGGAGTTCAAAACAACGAAGAAGTGTCTTGGTCGAGTGGTTTTTACCCCTTGCAAAGGCCGGGGGTTCGAGCCCCGATACGGCACTTAAGTCCTGAGCAAGGCATTTTTATCTATATTGCTCCTCCCCACCCAGGTGTTCAGGGTGCGAACGTTATTGTGGTTGGATTAGCATATGCACACCATTACAAAGGCGATTAGCTGAAAAGCTCCCCAGGGAGTGGAAAAAGTGCACTAAAATGCGAAGCATATGAATTGAATCCAGTGACCAGGGCAGCGTTTCTCGAAACCGTCATAACTACAAGTTCACCGACATCCCATTGAAACGCGTGTTAAACTTAATACACGCATGTCAATGGGATGTCGGTGAACTTGTACTTATGACGGTTTCGAGAAACGCTGCCCTGGGTACTAACAGTGGCGGATCCAGGGGGGGGGGGGCGGGCGGGCCCCCAAAAACACGTTAATGTTACCTTTATTTGGAGACGGAATCCCTCCCCTGGTGCTAAAGGGGGGGGGGGGTGCGATTTTAAGATTTTCGAGGGGGAAAATGAATGCTCACTATCTCAAGTCTTTATATCATATGTCATTGTATTGTAATTTATAAATGTCGAATGAATAATCATAGTAATTAATAATTGTCGATGATTTTTCTAATGATACCTATAACATATATTTCTTGGAAGTCTGCTAGGTGCTCTATTTGAGGCTTTTTCCTTTGGGGTGGGGGTCGTTACTGTGGTATGGCATAAATCTTCCTGTTTGTTGTGGAAACCGGCGCCACCATCATGAGGCTGAAAGTCCGACGTCAATGACTGCGGTTAACCGAAGACGATCCCCTCTTCGTTGAAGACAACCGCGCTTGATATCCCGACATTATTTGTTTGTGGGTTTGTGAGACTGGTCAGTATCGTCAGCCTACCAAATATCATTCATTGTCTAATATTTTATTTCCATCATTTCCATGTTTTACAATCAAGGGTCATTTAGGACTCTCGAACTTTCATTTTTGAAGGTTATTCGTGAAATGAAGGCTCCATGCAGACGACCTGACAAGGATTGCGGAAAACTGGAGTGGTTCGTTGCCGCCCCCATCTCGCCACAAAGTGAAAGATGAAGAAGGTGCCAACAGAATCATGCATCATACTTCCTTCCTCAACTCGTCTCCCAAAAGGACTGTTTCAGCAATATTTGTTAAATGTTCCTTTATAATGCTCCTATATGGGAAGATTAGTGTAATAATGTTGTACTCACATGATTTTGTTTTCTCGAGAAAAAAAGGATATTGACAGGAAACAAAGACCCACGTGACATCGGAAATAATTCTCCTTTTAATGTTCCGATTTGGTAATGTGGCTTTGTATATATCCTATATACATGACATAGAAAGACCATGGCTTTCTGTCAATGATTTAAGTATTAGCTTTGATGAATATACATTATCAAAGATTGTGTTGTGTGTCCTATGATTATGTGAAGGAAATGACAAACCGTTATCATGCTCGATGAATCTCCTGTAGGCTTTATGTGTCCACTTTAATAGACAAAAATATAAACGCATAATATATACGTCATCTCCCTTTTTCTTATGTGTTGTTGTTTGTCTGCGTATCTTTGTTTGTGCGTAATTGGGGTTTTAGCGACATGACCGACATACATCAATCGGATGTAATTACTTTAATGATTTACTTATTTGGTCCAAGCTCTTACGTCACAGTTCGAAAGAAGTGACTTGCTTTGAACCGGGGTCCTTCAGTTTCTAGGTGAAGGCAAGGTGAAGACAGAGAGCTGCCGCACTGATGAGTGACGGTACCACTAGACTTACTATAATTTGCAATTATTATATCCAGATATTGCAGGACATTATTAGAGCAATATAAGTTACCATACAGTACTATGCAGAATGCTGATCAATGTATTCGATTACAGTGATTTAACGGAGCCCCCCCCCCCCCCCACACACACACACCCTTTTTTCCTTTAAAAAACTTTAGGCCTATATCCACAAATTCATAATCAGGGATTATGTCGAGTTCGAGCATATAATTAATTACTGGTTGTAGAAGAAAGGAAAGTAAAGGCTTCTGGCCCTTTTATTGTACCACTTGTCACTGAACAAAACCTTCTATATGGAGAATGCGTCGGACACCTTCAAAACGGACAATAGACTGGATGAGAAAGGGATTGTCTTTATGTTGCAAACAAGGAGTCCTCACAAATCAGGCTTAGGATCTTTGTTGGTGTCGGCTTGCAAGGCTAAGTTGTGACTCGCAATGGTTTCAGATCTTATTAGGACGTAACAAAGCAGATACTTTTAACAATAAGATGGGCGAGAATCTTTCTACAGAGAATTTGACACGCCAGCTTCGTGACGTTATCCTCCAACAAATTGTTGCAAAGTCATCAAGTAAACAAGGATTACACAGCAGCTTAAGATTCGGTTTCCTCTCACTGGCGCCGTGGAGGTGAGGGCTTGGGGCGTGATGCCCCCATTAAAATATATCTGCTGGTTAATTTTCAATTTATCATATTCATTATAATTATATGGGGCTATCGACAAATGATAGAATGTATCTCCTATTCATTCTTGCTTATTGAAAGACAAAACAATTTTGGCCATCACTCATATTATGAAATTTGGTCGGCTACACCCTATTCAAAATGGTGTAGATACGCCCCTTTTCCCCTTTCAAAGACTCTCTGCATAGGTCATTAAAGATAAACTTGATTTCTGGTAAAATATTATAGAAAATAAATTCTCACAAAATCCAACGAAAATCACATGCAAGAAAGAATAATGTCCTTAACCCCCCCCCCCTTTCTCTCTCTCTCTCTCATCTACTTTCCTTCTTTCCCACTATTTATCACACTCTTCGGGAGTAGGACCAATGGGACATCGGACCCAGTTCTTATATGTTTATTAAAAAGGACATAACACCACTATGGTACGTATTGGATTAGCAGGACGTAGGACTATTGGTCCTTGGGACTAATGACCGTAGGACCAGTTAGACGAGGGGCAGTCATTTAGGGGCACACGGGGATCATTATTGCTGCTGAACAAGCCGCAATTCAAATGTTCACAATGTAAGATGTGAGCTACCAGGACAAAAAATAATGTTGCGAATCAATATGTATTATAATCCATTTGGAAGACGATTTTATTTCGTCCCTCGAACACCTTCATATTTTGATATTTTATTCATAGATTTGCTTCAGATCTCAGTCGTCTTTCTGCGACAGGGTCACCGAACTAATACAGTATCAATTTCTTAGATACAAGGTATTTGTGTCCTCATTTATTATACACGGTCTCTAATTAGCTAACATCAATTAAGACTATACTTTATTTGCTGTGGGTAAGTATAGACCCGCTTCATCAAATATTAGAAATAAATAAACGTTCTCCCAAGCGACAAAGAAATGTGTGTGGGACTGTTACGCAATATTTCTTCTTCTGGCAACGTCATGCAGAACATTTCGCAGCATAAAGTCTTTTATTTGTAAACCAATGACTTGTAAATAGAAGGGGATTCTATAATCAATCAACGTTATTGGTCATTTTTATTTTACTTGATTCACCTTATATATATTCCATGAATTTTGATAAAAGAAATGAAACGACATCCTTGTTTCTTAGAGACCATTCACTTAAAAAAGAATGATGGTCTATTATAGGAATTAATTTGATAGGCTTTTCTTCTTCATGTCAATAAAAAATTCAAGATTACAATGTGGACAAAAATACAGATCCTGTTCCAATGACTAATGAACAAGAACGCGTCTTTTGTCGAAATCCATTTGCGTAAATATATACACTGCATTTGAATCATTTTCTATAAATTGCTGAAATACAATAATTATGATGAGCACTTAAACAGTCATTTCATATCCGGTTATTGAAATGTCCTTTTGTCAAAATTCATTAGGAAATATACCGTTTATTTTGAATTATTATATTTTCTTTCCAGAATAGCGATATGATGAGACCTAAAAAAAAGAAATGTTTTATCCAGTGTATATTATGACCCCCCCCCCCCCCCCCCCGTTTGAATGTCCGGTGTAAATTCAATCTGTAAATGATCAGGATTGGTTAAAGGGATCGTTTAACAATGTTAAATCTGAGATACACGGCCCTGCGTGTTCTCAGTGCCTGTGATTATGGTGTAATATTGGAGTGCGCTTCAAAATGATCAAGAATTGCCTCAAAAAGTAAAAATCTCCGAGTGACCGGTTTTACCATACTCGTTTTCCCCAGTAGACTGTAGTGTTATGAAAACTGTTTGGCAAACGGTTTTCAAAATTTGTAATTTCAATCATAAATATCTTGATAATCAGACAGGCAATCGGCTTGTAAAAGTCATGAGATTCCTGACTGACCTAAAGGTTTATAATTATAATTGCAGCATGAGCCAAATCCAGAATTTTGTTTCAGAATCTGAGACAAAGTTACCGGATCCCGGATTGCCTTACTACAAAATAACCTTCTCCCTTTATAAACGTCTGGAATCAGTGGCGGATCCAGGGGCCCCCCACCCCCTTGAGAAAAAAAATCATGTAAAAACACGTGATTTTTACTTTTGTGGCGCTCAAGGGGGGGGGGGGGTGCAAATTTTAAAATTGTCGAGGACCAACAACAACAAATGTGCTCACTACCCCCCTCCCCCCCTCCCACTGAGCGACTTTTCGGCCGGCACGATTTTCAAATTTTCGGGAGCAAAAAAAAAAAAGTTGGGCCCCCTCCCCTAAGAAGTCCTGGATCCGCGCCTGGTCTGGATACGCCACTTCTTATTATATGACGTAGACGTGACCTGATATTAAAATGAAATGGATGACCTCTTCGCTTCGGGACCATGAGAGAACATTATATTCTATAATTACCGATTGATTCATGAGTATCATTGTCTGCATCTTCTTTCATTCATGACGTCATCTTGCATGATGGAGATAAGGTGGAAACCTCTCACTATTGTTTGTTTAAAGTTGGTGTTTCCATAATAATAATAGTATAACAATACATATTTATGAAGCGCATTTTTCTAATTACTTATTCAAGGCGCTATACAAAACAAAAATACACAAAATACACAAATCTCTCTCCAGAATGTTAACAACATGATATCATTTGTAACTCTGAGTGAATAAAACCGTTTTAACATGTTTCTGAAAGGTTTCTAGGCATTGAATGTTTCGAATGGCACTTGGCAGCTTGTCGCAGAAAGGAAATATTTCATCTTCATTATTATGTTTATGGAATTAACATTAATATCGACCATTCCGTTTGAATTTTAAATACATCCTTCAAAGGAATTAGTCATATATTCTAATCATGTATTTGAACTTTAAAAAAATACACAAAATTGATTACTGTTACGTAACAATGCGATAGTATATCCATATGATGCGTGTCGTTTATTCTTGTGACTCCTCAAAATAAGTAGATAATAGTAAACTTTCTTATAGCAATGCAAAATGCTTGATATATCATGTTGATAACGCTGAAATAATGATCAGCTTGTTTCTCATTTCTTTATGAAAAAGAGAAAACCTGACTGATTGCACCAATGGTTTATTTATGAATTGATGCTTTGTTGATGTGTAATCCTCGGGTAAATTAATCTGCTTTTCATTATTATAAACGTTTCTTTCATACTCTCCCTTCCTTGATTCCCCCGTCTCTCGTAGTTTTCAGTTTCTTCTTTCCTCGCAGGAGCTTCTCTGCCTGGGGCGGAGATTTCATCCTTTCATCATTTAGCCCAAATAATTGTCTAGAAGTTGCTGAAACCTTTTCAATCCCAAATAATCGACTTTAATTCATAATGATTCGGTGAAAAGGATTCATGACGTCATTGTTGCCTAGCTGCTGAACAATCGTTCTGTCTTGTTCTATGTATTTCATTTAATTTGTCAGGTATATCCTCCTTTACATTTTTAAGGTACTTGCTTCTGTATATCCATTATGACTTTTGTGCATTGTCTCGTCATATCCGATAGAAAATGAAGCGCATTTCCAATTAATCCAAATCCATACAATGACAATGTCTCTGACCCAAATGACGTATGCAAACGTCAAACAAAACTATCCGAATACAGACTCTTTTGTTGTCATGTACAAATATTCGAAAAAAAAAATACACTGATATCCTTTATGCTTTGTTTTGTCTCGGTGAAATAAATCTTCTCAAAGAAGCTAGTTACATACGTGCTATCAGGCGCGGACGCAGGGGGGGGGGGGGGGGGGGGGTTAAACCCCTCCTTCATTTTTGTAATGTGTGTGTTTGGGAGGAACCCCCCCCCCCCTCGTTTTTTTTCAAATATTTTTTTCAAATGCTAATCGATGACCTAAAAAAGGTGACCCCCCCCCCCCAAACGGAACGGGACAAAAAAAAATGTCCTCTTACCCCCCCCCCGCTTTTTCAGCGGCTGGCTGAGGCATTGCGAAATTTTGGCCCGATTTGAAATTGTTAACCCCCCCCCCCCCCTTGAAAAAATCCTGTTTACGCGCCTGCGTGCAATATATATATTTATATAACAGTTGGACACGACTGATTGAACACACACGTGCAGAAACCGTCAGCTGAAGGCAGAAATATGCGTCTTCATTTTTAAAAAATAAGACAAAAATTATGTAAAACAGAGATTCGAATGATTGACAGATAAACAAAAACATAATATATTATATTATAAGCAGGGAGAGGGAGAGAGATAGCAAGAGAGAAAGAGAGAGAGAGAGAAAGGAAAAAAAGAAAGATATAAGAAAGAGAGAGAGAGAGAGAGAGATAGCACTGATAGTTCACTTACTATTGACATGGACTTTTATCTCCTCACTTCCTACTACTAGTAGGTCTATAATTATGGTGAAGGCTCTTGAGAGATCTTAGGCTCGATCCTCGCTTGGTCTTTGATCCATATTTTCCCTCCTCGGTACAGCTTTATGACATTATTGCCTGGATTTATATTGTTTCCTCGTAGCTAAAATAAAAATATGAGTTATGTTGTGTGGATCAGTGAACACGCTTTTACAATTTCCATTCACAATTCACCTACACACTCATTTTTCTAAAAGCCCTTTTTTTGTTATTTCGATTTACCTTCTAGTGCTTATCCATTCATTTGTCCATATAAAGATCATCAATTTTATTGAAATCATAAAGCATATTTTTCATGGCAATACATATAAATTGTACACTAAAAATTGTACTTGAATGTTCAGAGAAGATATTATTATTTGTTGTTGTTTGTTTGTTAATTTTTGTTGTAGGGTCTAGTTGTTTTTGTTTTGTAATGTTGTTATATCGCGATATCCAGGGTGGTGGTATCGTTTGAGTATCGTCAATCTTTTGGTAACCCGACAGAATGGCTGACCGAAAATTGCAGAAAACAGGCTTAGTAGACCGACCCTTGAGCAAAGGGAAAGGCGAGGTTCGTTCTAGACCCTTATTTTTATCTAATTTAGTAAAGTTGTACTCTCTAGAGTGCATTATATAGGTTATTTTGCATGGCGTTTACAATGGCAAGCCCCACATACCAGGATTTATGTGTGTGTGCTGTATTGATTTAACTTAGATCTACACGTAGATAGATCTAACTTAGTCTTAGCTCGTACGTACTCGTAGACTCAATCTATGTCTAGATCTATTTTCTCCCCTTGCGCTGGCCTCGGCCTCGGCAGTGGGTGTTATAGTCTATTCGACCGTATTGAGTCATGCTTGTGAGTTGTGACTGTCCTTTGCATCTGTCCTCCATGGCGCTCTCACTCTCAGTCTGTGGATAAATTATTAGAGGCCAAGCATTCTGTTTGCATTCATCAAAACTAAAGAATTTGACAAGAAGTCAAGACCATGATGTTGAGAGGATGTTGAGCACCTTGTTGCTACTTGCCCAGCCCTATCATCTGTGCGTCAAGACCTTATTAATTGTATTAAGGATAACCTCAACACAAAGTAGTTTGCTCAATACTTCGAGTCTGCGCCTGCGCTGTTCTTGGAGTCAGTGCTCTTTCTCCCTGCTGGGAGATTGCGATGCGATACCGGGAATTTGCGATGCGATACCGGGAAAATTATTCCCTGTAAAGATATGCATGCATAGAGGTCTAAGCACAACGCTTACAAAAGGCAGTGTTGTATGCTACAGCGTCCCTCTGTGATACAATTAATAGTCCACCCACTTCACAAAGTGCATGCATCTCCCTGACAGATCACTCAATACAGAGGCGCTAGAATACTGCAGAGTTTGTGTCACATATTTATATCATAAATTTCTGTATTTATCCAAAGGGCCTTCTCCCTTGGGGCCCTTATCAAAACCTGTTGTGGGTAGCATATTATCAAAGGTTCTCTAAAAAGAAGAGACCCTTAAGAGTAAAACATTTTGAGAAAAAAAGAAGACATTTTTGGTCATTTTTTGTATTGAAACAAATGGAAAAGTTGTGGGGCACTTCATGACAGTGACACTGTCAATACCAGTTTGAAGTGCTCATACATATTACATAACAAATTTAAAAAAAAAATAGATTTGTCATCTTTTGTCTGATTTCAAACTTCAAGAGTCTGCTTATCTGATTGGTTTTCTTTCTTTTAGAGTAGTTTTCTATTGAGGCTGGATCTCACTTTAAATGATGTCTCCAAATATTAAAATGATACCGTCATTGGATCTGTATAGAATGCACACACATGCTATTAGTGTTATGTAGTCCTGTGCATATGGAATGGATTATGTACATGTACATAATTATATGGGTTTTGTTTGTACACTGTAACCCTTTATTTAGGGTTTTCAGGGGCTATCGTCTATGTTTGCGCACAGGCTGCACCTAAACTTTGCGTTAGTTATCATATTTTGAGGCAAATGTCAAGTTTTTTACAATGGAAAATATGGGATTTTTGCTATTTTGTTTTTAAAATGTATTGGTAGGTTACTCATGAATGTCACCTTGTATAATTTTCAAAAATGTCTTTTGCTACAACTCATTCACTCTTCATGGTACTGTGTAGTGGTTCCTTCCCCACGTTGGTCACTGACCAGGAAGGTCCACATGTACAGTAGCCATGATAGCCATCTGTTTGAGCAAAGTTATCTGATATACATTTAACAACTCGGTTATTCATATCCCTACAGTGTAGATTTGATGTTATTTTGTGTTGATCATAATTCGAGAATGAAAAGTGGACAGGTTGAATTTGGTTTGATCCAGACCTACTTAAAAGAAAGTTAGTGTGGAGCGGTGGAACCATACATGTACCTCCAATACTCTAGGCTGGTTTAAACGGCTTAATTTACTCAGAGTTACCAATGATATTATGTTGTTAAAATTCTGGAGAGAGATTTGTGTATTTTGTGTATTTGTTTTGTATAGCACCTTGAGTATATTACATAGTTCATATTTCAAAATTTGCTGTGGTAGTTGTAGACTTTATTGGACTACTGGTGTAGCACAAGGCTTATAATCTGACAGTTAGTCCATGTTTTGCTTGTTTGAATCTTCCCACAGATAAACATTAGCACCTTTGCCTTGCTATTCTCTGAAATGGTTCAATACTGTCAGAACAGAGTTTCATCGGTGCCGGAACTACAGAGCAAGTGAGTAACCTCTTTAATACTACCATCTATTACGCTATTTACATGTAGTAGTCTACTGCCCAAAGACCATAACAAGGGGGCAAATGGGAAAAAGGTACAGTATATGAATTATCAAAGATAGCATAAGTTTGTATGCATCATGTTTGTTAATTCCATTGTAAGTCATGATCAAAATCTACAATCTTAAAATAGGGAAGTGTGGTTTGGCAGGAGGACTTTTAAAACACTTGCCCATACATGTATGCCTCCTGAGATTGAATGCTATTGGGCAAAAAAGATGTTAACCCATACATTGTTTTCCAAACAGGTTGGCTATCCATGTTTTTAACAGAAAATCTCAGATTTTGTATGAGTTTTGATGAATCATTTGAAAGAAATAATGGTAAATGTATTTATCATATTTGCATGTACATGTACCGGTAGTGCTTCTCAATGAATATTTTTCATCTAATCCAAGGGCAAACAAACACCTCATCAATTGATGAAGAGTCCAGACGGCTAAGTTACTTCCCTTATGGACTTGTAGTACTCTTAGGATTATCACACTTCTTAATTTTCAAAGGTGCAACAGCAGTAACACTCCTTCTCCCTTATATCTTGAAGGTGCATACTATAATATAAGTTGGAGCTAGCTCAGAAAAACATTAATAAAATCGTCCCACACAAACCACACAAATACAAAACCCACACAGAAAATCTATGATGCTCTTTGAAAGAATACACACCTGTACATGAATATGCCTTCATGATTTGATCCTCTTCTCTTCTACTAACAGGCTGTCTGATTTGGGGCAGCACGTAGGAGTTCGAATTCTGGACTTGCTTTTCATCCGAGAGAGAGGATTGAAAAGGGAAACCAAACTGCTCAACATCTTGCTCTTTATCAAGTCTAATGTTTGGAAGGTAAGGACACACAGAAATAGTGTTCATTGATCAGTGTTTGCAGAAGAGAATATAAAGACATGAAATAATGAAGTACCGGTAGTACAAGATCCATAAGGTTTATTTATCTAGTGATTATTATTTTTTTGTAAGTTCATTTTGCAGCCATAAATGTGTAGCTTGCATCTAACTACAGGTATCTTCATTTTATCTCTTTGAAATTCTGAAAGTGGCAAAGTAATCATGTATCATACTTTATTGGGCAAGTATTAGACTAGATTAAAAATGGGTAATAGGTTCTAAATAAAGTAGGCCTATCTGATGCTATCTTTAAGCACTGTGTATGAGGAGTTTACTTCATTTAAAGGTGCTAGTTATGGATCTCAATATATTGTAATATCAAAATCAAAATTCAGATTGCATTGTTGAACTTCATGGCCTGAATTCACAAAGGAGGTTTGTAGACAAACCTAGGTTTATGTGCGTCATATGACATGTTTTGACATGTTTTAGACCAAGGTTTGTCTGAACCTTGGTCTGAAACGCATTGAAACGCGTCATATGACGCACACAAACCTAGGTTTGTCAACAAACCTCCTTTGTGAATTTGGGCCACTGTGTACACAATTTTGAACATGAACAGTATGTTAGATGTAGTATGTATTTCAGCTCCTTTCACCAGTGGGCCATTTAGGATGAATATTCCAAACATTTTTTTTTCATTACAGGTTCTCTTTGGAAAAGAGGCAGATAAATTGGAACATGCAAACGATGATGAAAGAACTTGTATCCTTTAGACGTATTTTAATTCTGCATACACTTTAGTTCGGCCAGTCCAAGGCATATTTGTCACCTTGTATCAAAGATGTTATGTAAACAGTTTATCTGATGATTTTATCAACTTGGCTTTACTGGTTCTTGTATCAGACCAAACACTAAGGAATTACTTTCATGGTTGATGTTCTGCATTGTCATTATTGTTGGCAACATATTGCACTAAAAAGCAATAGTATACCTTGGACTTACTCTATTTTTCTTTTTAAGATACTGTTGTGCTTGCATGATGTAGACTTAAAGGTAATACAAAGTTTTGGTATGGTGTAAAGAATTTGGTTCAAATGAACATATTGGAAGCATATGCGATCCAACAATATTTAGTTTTCGTTGTCCCGGTTGAAATCGAGTCTGAAGTTATGAGATTATAAATAATAAACTCTTTATGTTGTATAGCTCCCTCTCAAGGTTAAGATATTACTTAAGCTATCAAACAATGTTTCTTGACTAATATCGACCGAAAAGCTATTCCCGTTTGGTAATCATATATCACAACTACATATTCTGAAAATTTCAGGGTCAAAGATACCATTGTACGGTCGTAGGCGCTATTTGAAATTTATCAAAATTTACCGGGAGCACCGGTAAATTGTTGTATTCCAGTTTTCTCAAAAGCCGAAATGTTTTAGGGGCTAAATTTTTTAGTGCTTATAATACATCCACAGGGGCATCCAACTATATCAAAATTGTTAAGAATCACTATCCACCCAATTTTCAAAATTTCCCAAAACTTTGTATTACCTTTAAGTGAGAGAATGATGGTTTGAAAGCTGGATAAATAGATTTTTGTTTGTAAATGATGAAGTACGTATGAAATCATTTGTGATTCCTTTCACATTTAGCTGAAAAGTATTAAATGAAAAAAAAAAAGTTGTCTAAATCTCTCAAAGATAAGAAACAATGAGCAAAATTTGCACCAAGTTGAGATTACCAGTGAAAAAAATACACAGGGGCTCAGGGCGAATTTGCCCCCGAAATGCCCAAAAGAGCCCCTGAAAATCAGAAAAGAGCCCCAGAAAAGAGCATAGAGATCAATGCAAAACAAATTTTAGAGTGTTATTTTTATGCAGGCAAGCTGAAAAGTAGCCCCTGAATTATAAATATTAATTTTTTCCCTGGAGATTACATTTGATGATGCTTGATTTCCATTGAATTGTTCCTTGATATTTTTCATATGCAGTCCAGAAGGTAACTTTAGCTTGTAATTAAGTGTTGTTTGCCTCAGCAATGGTAAACTTTTAGGATAGGAGAAGTGCATACCGGGTACCTGTCTTTTACAAGCCTTAAAACAAACACATCCTGGCCTGAACTAGACAAACTGTTTAATGTGACTTCGTGCAAAGCTCTCATACACTGTACTCCAATACATGGGAATGGCTTTTAATGAAGACAATAAAAAGAAGAAACAACAAAGAAACTGGTATATGGGACTACAGTATACACGTATTTGAACCTGTAAGAATGTGATTTATTTGGTTCATTGTATTTGTCAGTAGAGTCATTTACGTTTAATTTTTCTGGATGATGATTTGCTCCTGACTCCATGATGTGACTTCGTGCAAAGCTCTCATACTCCAATACATGGGAATGACTTTTAATGAAGACAATAAAAAGAAACAACAACAACAAAATCAACACTAACAAATAAATTAGTAAATGGGACTACAGTATACATGTACTTGTACCTGTGAGAATGTGATTTGACTTGATTTATTTTGGTTCATTGTATTCATCAGAGTAGATTTATGTACCTCTCTTTTCTGGATAATGATTTGGTCCTAAATGTGAACAATATAAGTACAACTGTCCAGTTTGAAAGAAAAATTTTCAAAGGGGCAGAGGACAAAAGGAAAAGGATGTGGGGATTGGTGGTGGGGACGATTCCTGACATGATGTTAAAGGGATCCGGTAACTTTGTCACAGATTCTGAAACAAAATCCTGGATTAAGCTCATGCTGCAATCATAATTATAAACCTTTAGGTCAGTCAGGAACCCCATGACTTTTAGTTTTACAAGCCGATCGCCTGTCTGATTATCAAGATATTTATGATTGAAAATCGAAACCAAATTTTGCGTTTTCCTAACGGTTTTCATAACGCTACAGTCTATTGGGGAAAACAAGTTTGGTAAAACCGGAAACTCAAAGATTTTGTACTTTTTTGAGGCACTTCTTGATCAATTTGAAGCGCAATTTTTGTTGGGCTTCAATATTACACCATATCACAGACACACATGTAGGGCCGTGCATCTCAGATTTAACATTGTTAAATGATGCCTTTAACAGATCATAAGTCATGAGAGTATAAAGCAAGCATTCAAAGATGTAGAGCTAGAATGAAGTGCCTTGAATGATAAAAGGAGGCTCTATTTTTCTTGAAATGTCAAGAGGCACTTGACTGTTCCCACTAATGACCTGTGGTTGCTATACATTGTACGGGTAAGATAATGAAGACTTGGCTAGTGGAATGGACTAATACAGTCTGAGATGGGGCCCATCAGGGGATTCTAGTATTTTTGTATTCAAGGAATTGAAATAGCTTCCGAAAACACTTCTGGTCTGACAATCACTTTATTGAGCAAGTCTGCAATTTTATACATTTAAAGTTGTGAAATGTTCATTTCTATTTTATTTGTTCTGCTTGGTTTTTACACATACTTGTATGCAAATCTTGTAAGTTTTCACATACACGTACCGGGTATCTGTTTTTTAAATTTTTTTTAAAAACAAAACAATGTAAGATTTTCTGTTATACCATGTCCAAAATTCAGTTTGGAATAATGCCAATCTTTCTTTAAATGGGACCTGTACTTTTAAGAATCAAGTTCAGGACCCTATTTTAGAAGACTTGTTATCAATACCAAGTTACAATAATTGTTAAAATCTATTGAAGTCAATGTATTTGATTGGCTATGAGCGAATTTGAAACTGAAATGTGAAACTAGTTTTTGTGAAACAGTGCCCGGATTTTGAAAGATTCATCTTTCGTCATACTTTGGCTCTTAAAGCATTGACTGGTATCGACCTGAAGTGTACACTGTACAGTATCTCTGATAGCAAGGTTATGGCTTGGCAGTGTAGCTTCCAATCAATTAGATAACAAGGTTTTTTCCATGGAAACCTGAGTCACCTCAATGAAATCTTGGATGATCTCTGACTCCAAGCCATAGAAGATGGAACATCAACCAGACTTTACTTTCAGTATGAAGTCAAGCCTGTTCACACTGTAAGACCTTGTTCAGACATGCGTTAAACTGTCTAAAAAGCAAAGAAAAAATATGTCACATAGACAGGAGCTTTTACCCTCCTTTTCACTTTAAAGATAAACTCCAGTACTGGTAAAAAAAAAAAAAAAAATTCTCACAGAATCAAACGAACTTACACTGAATGTTCAAGATTACAAATAAATGACATGTGCCAAACAATTTTGGAAGAAAATGTATACTGACTGAGTAATGAGCATAGAAAGACAAGGAAATCAAGGTAGTACTGGCCCCGACACCATGTGTGTTGTCCCATATATAGCTTTCTATGTGAGTGCTTGTTACTTTACCAAGACTCGGTCAAATTTATTATGATTTTGATGACTCCAGATCCTTGCAGTGCACACCAATACTTACATGCTACATGATCAACTGTTTCTGATCCTTTCCACACCTTTTCTTTCACAATGCAATCGCATTACCAGTACTAAAGTTTATCTTTTTAAAGAGGACCCTTTTTATTTTTTCTCTCCCCCTTTTTTATACACTTAAACAAAAAAGCAGCAGCTTTAAGGTGATAGAGGTGGGGGGGGGGGGGGGTTGCTACATCATGTCTGAATGGAGCCCCATGGATACATGGAGCATGATCTGAAAGGAGTGTGAATGGTTTTACCAAGGACCTTGACTCTTGAATACCAGTGGAGCATCTCTTTGGGGAGGTGTGTGGGAGATAGTGTGGTCTACCCCCACAGTCTAGCCCACAGTCCCACGCTTGAAGCCCACACTACCTTCAAAGTGTGAACTGATAATTAAAGGATGCTGCATTTTTACATGGTTGAAGTGATTCAATTGAAGTCGCCTCTCAAATATTTAGTAGGGCTTTGTTTGACCATGTGAAAAGTGCACCACATTTTGACATGTGACCAAAAGTTGTTTATGTCCATTTTTAGATGACATTGACATGATGTTTATCCTTGAGACTTGACCATGTTCATTATGATTGTCCAAACAGGAGATTAATGTCCACTTGGCTTTCCGGTACTAATTGGGGAATTCAATACTTCCGGTAAAACCTGCCAACTTTTAGAGCACTTTTTCTGAGTAACTGGTCAAGTGGTGTCATCCCTCATTGTATGACTCAATCAACACTTTCACATACAATGCAAGCAGATTCAGGGAATCATTAATCACATTAGATTTCACAGAAATCATTAATCCAATTATGAATATTTTTGGTTTAATTCTCTAATTATCCAGTTTACGTTGTTGGGTAAATCATTATAATCATAAAAGAGATTAAAACTGTTTCCTTGAAATGTAATTAGAATGTGTTTATCGGACATGTCTACTCAATGCCTAACAAGCATGTTCGTTTTGATGTCTTTATGAAAATAAACCACCTTGTCATTGTGGGTAAGATGTTTAAGACTGTTTTCTTCTTGGAAGTTGGCATAAATTCAAGACTAAGTCGAGATTACTTTAGACCATAGGTGATGACTAGCCAATTTAATACCCTAATGTAGAAGATAATCATCAGATGATCTTTATATGTTTTGGTATGAAAAGGAGTCTAGAGCAGTAGATTCTCATTTGCTAATCTCAAAGTAACATCAGTACATGTAGCTGTGAATGTTTGCAGTTAATATTAAATAGATTTTGAATTTGTGACAGTTTGGATTCATATACCGTGATGTCTGATTGTTGGTTACAAACAGTAAATGGCATATAAAATGTATGATGGATGCAAGTATCCATAGATTCAACAGTGAGAGAAGATCTTGAAAAACAAAAAAAATTAAGAGTGCAAATGCATTAGACATGGAACTATTGGAGAGGTTCATTTGAATACCGGTAGATGTTATTTGATATCACTAATCATGAGAGAAATTGTTATCCACATTTGTAAAAGTGTTGTTTGAAACAATGAGACTTGGCATGATACAATCAATGATCCATGTCCATAGTAGTAGCTTCACCTACACACTATCAGTAGGCCTATATTGTATCTCTTGCCAAGTGTTTTTAAAATACTTTATGAGGGCCCACCCTTTTAGTTCTTCTGAGAATGATGAGGGTGGTTTGAAAGTGAACATGATTAGGAAGTATAGAGTGGGTAAGCTGAAACATAAGTTGAAGCTTGTCTGGATTATTTAGTGATAATGATCATATGACTTGTTAAAGCACGATCTTCTGTTTAATTATTTACACTTGTGACACTGACAGACTGGCAAAATTATTACAAGAATTGTTGCTGCAACCTTCTAATCCATTGAAAAATTGTAAAAGAAGTTCATGGCCTCATTGATTTGTATTTGAACTCATTAATTTTGCATAGTCATAATTCTATTTGTGATCAGGATCCCAACAGCTGAAGTATTCATTGGAGGCCACTTCAAGATTTGGTTATTAAGAAGAAATGATTACCACCATTCAGATTATATTATTCCCAAGAACTGATCACCACTCTGATACAGAGGTAAAATCATTAATTAGATGATCATTACTTTGAAAAATGTCTGGATCATATAGCAGCATAGTGCCCTTTCTTCGTGTGATTTTTTGGTCATGATGTCTGCACTAAGTTCCTGACCTTTTTTCATAGTTACAGTGTATGAAGTGGTTTTCATAATTGTTAAAAAGTGAACAAGTAGGCATTATAGAAAGAAGGTTCCAAATGAAAAGGATGGCTTTTCAAATGCTCTCATGTTCCGATATATGACAAGTAACAGCTAAGGGTTGTGGACCACACTTTCATGCTACCTATATACAAAACTCTGTGTACAGTGCATGTAAATGTTTAAGAGTGGACCAATTTCTTATCATTTTGATGAATCCAAGACCTCACAGTACTCACCATTACTTATGTGTTACGCGATAGACCTTTTTCTTATTGCTTTTAGACTACTTAAACAAAAAGTACCAAAGCGCTTACAAAATTACAGAAAGTGAAGAAAGAAATATGAAAAACAAAGACTTATGAACATAGGTAAATTGCATTAAGTTACTGAGGGAAGAAGTATGTTTTAGCTATCTTTTGACACAGGCAAGATAGAGAATAATTATTTTATACTGTCAGTTTTTGAGCGAAGGTTACAATGTATGTGCTGGTGTATATTGGTGTTATTAACATATTCAAGTGCCATATGATTTAGAATTCTGAAGACATACAAGGAGACCTAAAGCAGAATGCGTAACTGTAGTGTAGAGGTAACCACTGGAGTTCCTTAATCAAGGGAGAAGTATGAGTCTACACGATGCAATGGCATCGCCAGAACTCAACTTTATCTTCAATCTGACAATTGAATTTAGAGAATGAGTCAGAAGACCGATAAGTTGATCACAGTTTTTAATTCTCATGGGTCTTGTGTCATGTAAAAGGTTTGTTGGGGTTAGTTTTGCTAGGGGTTATGGGAGGTTGTTGCTGTAATGCCCATGAATACCAAAAGGACATAAGACCTTTAGGCTGCAGTGTAGAGCTGTTGGAAAAATTTAATGAAGGACTATGAAGATGAAAGTGATATGTGCAGTACATGTAGTTATTTGCAATAATATTATTTGCAATAATATTATTTGCAATAAGGCTTTATTGCTAATAAAGTGCACTTATGATGCAAAGCACACACTTGTTATGAAAAATGCACAGTGAGTCTGATATTTATATTCTTTGTATGGTACAGAACTCACAACTGGCAAAGAGTGTTATTTTGTTTTTCAATGAACATGTATCTAAGTATAGTTTATATGTAACTTATTGTTAGCGCCTTGAAAACCCTCTGGGTGGATTTGTTGCACGTTATAAATGTTTTTATTATCATTATTATTTATTATACTTTAATATGCATACTCATGAATTTATCACAACAATGTCGATATACTCCTTGACTGTTCAATTGACCAGATTATATCATAGAGAAGGAGTCTGTTATCAACAGGTTCATTTCAGTGCCAAAGGATAAAGGTATGTATTCCATCTTTGTATATTTTGATTTGTTTTGATTTTTTGTTTATATACATGTACTATGCCTGCCCTTTGGACTGTCTCCTGAGCCAGAAAGGTGTTAACTCTACTTTTGCATTTAGAGTTATAATGGTCTAGTTCACAAAAGACAAGATAATGATTTGAAATATATACACTTGATCAAATTGAGTGTTGGATTGGATTGCATGTTGTGTTGGAGTAAATTCCTTCTTGAGTAAAGCTACATGTATGGTCACAAATCAGAGCAGCGACCGACCGATCAGTAGCCTGCTCGGTCGCTGCTGGAATTAGGCATCGCCCAGCTATTAGGTCGGTGCCCGGGCGAAGACCGCCCAGGCACCGAGCGTATTTTGGGCGGCGAGTGAAAAGTGAGCAGACGCTGCCCAAAATTTAACTCCGCGCTAAAACTTCAGCGGCGACCAAGCGATGCCCTAAACACGAGCGGTGCCTGGGCCGCCGCCACTCGGTGGCCGGGCAGCCGCCGGGCAGAATTGGTTAAAAACTCGCCGCTCGGCCGCCGAGCAGGCTACTTTTGGGTAATGTGACCATAGCATAAGGGTATGAAATGTCAGACTTCCTTGCTTTGTTTTTGTTTATTTTGTTCTGTAGTATGTGTTTGTGCTTCTGTTTATTCAAGCAAGTTGCATATATTTATGTACACTGTTTACACTTTTATGACAATCTTAATATTAAATAGTGCAATTACAATTTATTCTCAAGCAGATCTCTGTGCAATATAATATTCTTTTTACCAAATAAACTCCTACCTGAGAATGTCATTTAGACCTTTATGAATTAAATATGACAAATATGTACATGAAAAGAATAGATAAGAACATGTTTAACAAAAAAGCATGTTCTTTTAACATTTAAAAATGTTATTTTGTATGTCATCATTACATGTAAACATGCATGATCCAGCTATTCATGTAAAAACATTTGTACAAAATGTGTTTTTTATTGCAATAATAAACCATTATTGATTAGAATTGATTATAAAATTCATTGAATTTTATCCTCATTCTTTTCATGTATATATATATTTTTTTCATATTTTTTACTTTATACATGTATATGTACATGTTGTACGTGTAGGTCTACAGTATATACTTTTGTTTTTTCTTTTAAAGAAAACTTGGATTGCTTGCATGGTTCAGTAGTATACAATGATGAGAAACTTTGACACATAGTTATCTCATGATGAATGAATGTTTATATAATATTCTTGTTTTTGTCAACCCTGTAATCAGTGGACCAACGCAGTGGTAGAATCGGTAGATAGATCTTAATATCACTGAGAATTCAAGCCTCAGAATATTTCCAAACACCTATGGAACTATAGAGAATTGAGAGCGCATTTCTGTTTGTGAGCTCTCACTATTTTATCTTATGCAGAGGTTATACATTTACTGAAAGATTCCACTGTGACCACAAAGTTGTGTATTTTAGTTTATGCACTAGTTGTCATATGATTGTTCCATGGAAGTATAAAAAGAACTAGACATATAATACTTGTTTGGAACAAGTATAGGTGGGCTGGTCAACTAAAACTTGAGACAAAATAGAGCAAAAATAAGCGACATACTGCTTACAAATTCTTAAAAAACAATATCATGTAGATTCATAACGTGAACTAAATTCACCTTCTATAGGCATAACACGCAAATTATGAAGTTTTTGACATGAGGCCTTTAATCAAAATTTTCACTATGATGACGTCATCAAAATGAAAAATGGTTATTACTGCGCTTGTAGAGAATTGTCTTAGCTACAACATGTCGAAATTTTGAAGAAAATTGATCAATATTTACAGAGATACAATCAATTTTACATAAATATGCTGACGTCATAATATGCAAATTCGTATTTTGAGTTCCAAGGCCATTGTGATGATGTCACGATACACTTAATGGCCAAATGAGACATGAAATCATATTTCCGACTCATACTCTATCTAAATATGAAAAATAATTGAGGATCCCGGTGCATTCCAAAGAGCTATAACGGATTTTGTATAGGCATGTTTTTGCCCATATATGCTACATGTATGTATTAAAAGAGCTCGCGCGCACTGACATTTATCTTGAATTTACGCTCATCTTGTTCATAATGGTCATAAAGAGATAAACATGGTATCAAATTCCTTGAAAAAATATGAGAAATATCATGAAAAAAAAAAAAATGGCGATTCTATGTTTTGTCTTAGCTACAACATGTCGAAATTTTGTTATGCGCGAAAACGCGCGCGCATGCTCGTACGCGCGATTTTTTATAAAATGCTTAAAATGACCTGAAACGTATGCAAAATAAATTTGAGACGATTTTGAGCATTTAAAAATTTTGCGCGCGCACTGACGCGCGGACGTACGCGCACGCGCGCGTTTTTTGACCTGAAATTGACTGGACTGATATTGACCTTGATCATAATAAATATGAATGAGAAATACCTTTTGGTTATGAAGATATGATCATGAGTTTATTTTCAGAAAATTTCACAAAATGGCGCCTAGATGACGTCATTAGTCAAGGTCAAGGTTGAAAACCTTACTGTGTTTTGTCCATATGCCTATACATATGTGTGCCAAATTTCAAGTTATTTGATTTAGACAATTTCAAGTTATCTTGTTCACAAAAAAGTGGCGAGAATTAAGAAAAATAAATAAATAACTAGACATATAATACTTGTTTGGAACAAGTATATGTGGGCTGGTCAACTAAAACTTGAGACAAAATAGAGCAAAAATAAGCGACATACTGCTTACAAATTCTTAAAAAACAATATCATGTAGATTTATAACGTGAACTAAATTCACCTTCTATAGGCATAACACGCAAATTATGAAGTTTTTGATTTGAGGCCTTTAATCAAAATTTTCACTATGATGACGTCATCAAAATGAAAAATAATTATTACTGCGCTTGTAGAGAATTGTCTTAAATACAACATGTCGAAATTTTGAAGAAAATTGATCAATATTTACAGAGATACAATCAATTTTACATAAATATGCTGACGTCATAATATGCAAATTCGTATTTTGAGTTCCAAGGCCATTGTGATGATGTCACGATACACTTAATGGCCAAATGAGACATGAAATCATATTTCCGACTCATACTCTATCTAAATATGAAAAATAATTGAGGATCCCGGTGCATTCCAAAGAGCTATAACGGATTTTGTATAGGCATGTTTTTGCCCATATATGCTATGTATTAAAAGACCTCGCGCGCACTGACATTTATTTTGAATTTACGCTCATCTTGTTCATAATGGTCATAAAGAAATAAACATGGTATCAAATTCCTTGAAAAAATATGAGAAATATCATGAAAGAAAAAAAAATGGCGATTCTATGTTTTGTAATGGTGTTACGCGCGAAAACGCGCGCGCATGCTCGTACGCGCGATTTTTTATAAAATGCTTAAAATGACCTGAAACGTATGCAAAATAAATTTGAGACGATTTTGAGCATTTAAAAATTTTGCGCGCGCACTGACGCGCGGACGTACGCGCACGCACGCGTTTTTTGACCTGAAATTGACTGGACTGATATTGACCTTGATCATAATAAATATGAATGAGAAATACCTTTTGGTTATGAAGATATGATCATGAGTTTATTTTCAGAAAATTTCACAAAATGGCGCCTAGATGACGTCATCAGTCAAGGTCAAGGTTGAAAACCTTACTGTGTTTTGTCCATATGCCTATACATATGTGTGCCAAATTTCAAGTTATTTGATTTAGACAATTTCAAGTTATCTTGTTCACAAAAAAGTGGCGAGAATTAAGAAAAATAAATAAATAACTAGACATATAATACTTGTTTGGAACAAGTATAGGTGGGCTGGTCAACTAACATTTGAGACAAAATAGAGCAAAAATAAGCGACATACTGCTTACAAATTCTTAAAAGACAATATCATGTAGATTCATAACGTGAAATAAATTCACCTTCTATAGGCATAACACGCAAATTATGAAGTTTTTGACATGAGGCCTTTAATCAAAATTTTCACTATGATGACGTCATCAAAATGAAAAATGGTTATTACTGCGCTTGTAGAGAATTGTCTTAGCTACAACATATCGAAATTTTGAAGAAAATTGATCAATATTTACAGAGATACAATCAATTTTACATAAATATGCTGACGTCATAATATGCAAATTCATATTTTGAGTTCCAAGGCCATTGTGATGATGTCACGATACACTTAATGGCCAAATGAGACATGGAATCATATTTCCGACTCATACTCTATCTAAATATGAAAAAAAAATGAGGATCCCGGTGCATTCCAAAGAGCTATAACGGATTTTGTATAGGCATGTTTTTGCCCATATATGCTATGTATTAAAAGACCTCGCGCGCACTGACATTTATCTTGAATTTACGCTCATCTTGTTAATAATGGTCATAAAGAGATAAACATGGTATCAAATTCCTTGTAAAAATATGAGAAATATCATGAAAGAAAAAAAAAGGGCGATTCTATGTTTTGTAATGGTGTTACGCACGAAAACGCGCGCGCATGCTCTTACGCGCGATTTTTTATAAAATGCTTAAAATGACCTGAAACGTATGCAAAAAAAATTTGAGACGATTTTGAGCATTTTAAATTTTTGCGCGCGCACTGACGCGCGGACGTACGCGCACGCGCGCGTTTTTTTACCTGAAATTGACCAAACTGATATTGACCTTGATCATGATAAATATGAATGAGAAATACCTTTAGGTTATGAAGATACGATCAAGAGTTTATTTTCAGAAAATTTCACAAAATGGCGCCTAGATGACGTCATCAGTCAAGGTCAAGGTTGAAAACCTTACCGTGTCTTGTCCATATGCCTATACATATGTGTGCCAAATATCAAAGTATTTGATTAAACCATTTTCAAGTTATCTTGCTAACAAAAAAGTGGCGAGAATTAAGAAAAATAAACTAGACATATAATACTTGTTTGGAACAAGTATAGGTGGGCTGGTCAACTAACATTTGAGACAAAATAGAGCAAAAATAAGCGACATACTGCTTACAAATTCTTAAAAAACAATATCATGTAGATTCATAACGTGAACTAAATTCACCTTCTATAGGCATAACACGCAAATTATGTAGTTTTTGACATGAGGCCTTTAATCCAAATTTTCACTATGATGACGTCATCAAAATGAAAAATGGTTATTACTGCGCTTGTAGAGAATTGTCTTAGCTACAACATATCGAAATTTTGAAGAAAATTGATCAATATTTACAGAGATACAATCAATTTTACATAAATATGCTGACGTCATAATATGCAAATTCGTATTTTGAGTTCCAAGGCCATTGTGATGATGTCACGATACACTTAATGGCCAAATGAGACATGGAATCATATTTCCGACTCATACTCTATCTTAATATGAAAAAAAATTGAGGATCCCGGTGCATTCCAAAGAGCTATAACGGATTTTGTATAGGCATGTTTTTGCCCATATATGCTATGTATTAAAAGACCTCGCGCGCACTGACATTAATCTTGAATTTACGCTCATCTTGTTAATAATGGTCATAAAGAGATAAACATGGAATCAAATTCCTTGAAAAAATATGAGAAATATCATGAAAGAAAAAAAAATGGCGATTCTATGTTGTGTAATGGTGTTACGCGCGAAAACGCGCGCGCATGCTCGTACGCGCGATTTTTTATAAAATGCTTAAAATGACCTGAAACGTATGCAAAATAAATTTTAGACGATTTTGAGCATTTATTTTTTTTGCGCGCGCACTGACGCGCGGATGTACGCGCACGCGCGCGTTATTTTACCTGAAATTGACTGGACTGATATTGACCTTGATCGTAATAAATATGAATGAGAAATACCTTTTGGTTATGAAGATATGATCATGAGTTTATTTTCAGAAAATTTCACAAAATGGCGCCTAGATGACGTCATCAATCAAGGTCAAGGTTGAAAACCTTACTGTGTTTTGTCCATATGCCTATACATATGTGTGCCAAATTTCAAGTGATTTGAGTTAGACAATTTCAAGTTATCTTGTTCACAAAAAAGTGGCGAGAATTAAGAAAAATAAATAAATAACTAGACATATAATACTTGTTTGGAACAAGTATAGGTGGGCTGGTCAACTAACATTTGAGACAAAATAGAGCAAAAATAAGCGACATACTGCTTACAAATTCTTAAAAGACAATATCATGTAGATTCATAACGTGAACTAAATTCACCTTCTATAGGCATAACACGCAAATTATGAAGTTTTTTACATGAGGCCTTTAATCAAAATTTTCACTATGATGACGTCATCAAAATGAAAAATGGTTATTACTGCGCTTGTAGATAATTGTCTTAGCTACAACATATCGAAATTTTAAAGAAAATTGATCAATATTTACAGAGATACAATAAATTTTACATAAATATGCTGACGTCATAATATGCAAATTCGTATTTTGAGTTCCAAGGCCATTGTGATGATGTCACGATACACTTAATGGCCAAATGAGACATGGAATCATATTTCCGACTCATACTCTATCTTAATATGAAAAAAAATTGAGGATCCCGGTGCATTCCAAAGAGCTATAACGGATTTTGTATAGGCATGTTTTTGCCCCATATATGCTATGTATTAAAAGACCTCGCGCGCACTGACATTTATCTTGAATTTACGCTCATCTTGTTAATAATGGTCATAAAGAGATAAACATGGAATCAAATTCCTTGAAAAAATATGAGAAATATCATGAAAGAAAAAAAAATGGCGATTCTATGTTTTTTAATGGTGTTACGCGCGAAAACGCGCGCGCATGCTCTTACGCGCGATTTTTTATAAAATGCTTAAAATGACCTGAAACGTATGCAAAATAAATTTGAGACGATTTTGAGCATTTAAAAATTTTGCGCGCGCATTGACGCGCGGACGTACGCGCACGCGCGCGTTTTTTGACCTGAAATTGACTGGACTGATATTGACCTTGATCATAATAAATATGAATGAGAAATACCTTTTGGTTAGGAAGATATGATCATGAGTTTATTTTCAGAAAATTTCACAAAATGGCGCCTAGATGACGTCATCAGTCAAGGTCAAGGTTGAAAACCTTACTGTGTTTTTTCCATATGCCTATACATATGTGTGCCAAATTTCAAGTTATTTGATTGATCCATTTTCAAGTTATCTTGCTAACAAAAAAGTGGCGAGAATTAAGAAAAATAAATAAATAAAAATAAATAATAAAGGGAATTTTAACAAAAATATAAGGTGGTCTGTATGATATACAGCCCACCTGATAAATAAAGGCAATTTTAACAAAAATATAAGGTGGTCTGTATTAGATACAGCCCACCTGATAAAGGCAATTTTAACAAAAATATAAGGTGGTCTGTATTAGATACAGCCCACCTGTATTAGATACAGCCCACCTGATAATACCAACTGTAATAGAGGACACATACTGAAAAATATTGTGGGAAGCTGTTTTGCCATCATTACATATCATTTGGAACATACTTTCTGGAACTTTTGCAAAACATACTTCAATAAGTACTTCAGTTCACTATGTATCTTAAATACACAATATCTTACTCAGGGAGAAAGAGTGAGATATTTGTTATGAAAACACTACAGGGTACATGGATATATGTGACAGTGGGACCAACATTTGTGACTCTTACATGTAAACAGTAATTGTTTCGCTACTGAAAACATGGATTCTGATTGTAGTGAGTTTCAAGTTACAATATCATACAAGCATACACGAGAGCTAGGGGAAGGAGGGGGAGACATCACCTCCATATTTGTGTTTTTTGGTTTAAGTTCATGTAACATTTCCTTTTGATAACTTAAAGCAAACTGTAATATCCAGAGGTCTTGTTTGTTGTTCCTTGCTAATTTGAAATTTTTGTTTTCTGTTGGCAAACCTATCTGCAAATCTGGTTCGACACTTTTCTCTCCCTCTCCATTTCATTGCCGTGCCCCGATGAAGAAAACAATCTTTGATCTTGTGATTAAATTTGTATCCAATCGGAGAGGCAGTTGAAAAATGATGCTGAGAATGTAAATGACAGAGCTCTGACATTGACCTTGGTGGTGATCGTTACTATGAGAAAGCAGGTTAGAGTTGAATACATGGTAAGGTTGACTGTGAGGACAGCAAACCAAGGTCCTCATCTCATGTTCATCATCTTGGCAGCAAATATATATACCAGGCTTGTTCCCCTTGAATGGTAGGCTGATTTGATTCTTTGAATTTATTCAATGCATGTCATGCATGGTCTTGGTTGGGCCACTGATGCTGTCAGGCTGAAAGCATACATCAAGGGTTCAGTGACACAAAGACGTAACTCCATATTTTGCCAAAATGAGTATTTGATATCAAAATGTTCAGAAAAATGTGGGCTTTCCAGGAAACACAGAGACTTAACTCCACCCAATGAAGTCAATGGCTAGTGAAACATAGACTTAACTCCTTAAGGCCCAAGTGCTGCAGTGACACACAAACAAATTTTTCTCAAAATGGCCAAAATGGAGTTACGTCTTTGTGTCACTGACCCCTCGACATGTACCCTTTACTACTGTGAGAATATCAGTGAGGTTCATACGACAGTTTGTTAACTTAAGTTTAAGGTTGTTGAAGTTATCAGTTAGTTAGGGAAACTTTAAGTTACCTTATAAACCATGACAGCATGATAACTACGTGCAGCGGAGGACCTCGCTCAAAAAGAATGCATAGTGCCGTGCAGATGCGATTACCTTCCAGGTTAGCCTAGCTTGTAGTTAAAATGACATAGTAGCACATAGTTCAACTTTGAATTCTAATTTTTTGGGGCCATGTGAACCCACGTCGCGCTTAGTGGATCGTCACTTATAACTTTGAGATTCCACAAAATTTAATTTTCAAATTATGACCGGCCCATGTGAACATAGTGATTATTCCATAGCCTGTTGGTAGTGAAACATGATATGCATGGTCACAGGTTAATACACATGGAAGATTACTTTATGATACAATACCTTTACAGCCTTAGAATAGTTGTATGAGTTATGATAGGAAAAAAAATCAACTAGCATTTCATATCATTTACTAACAATACAAAAAAGGCTGAAACCCAGATCCAAGGGTTCGGAGTTAGGTGCAATGACTTTGGTTTGAAAATGTATTTCACCTATCAAGCGCCGTGAAAGACATGAATTTACATTTACCACACTTATCCAGGTGATGTAGATGAGTACCAGTTAGGAGTAATGCCTCATCTATCAGGTGTTCTGTTCGCTATGTACATGTATAATGTACCATTGCCCAATTCCTATAGAGAACAGAGATGTGACGATACTGGCCAAGTTTTCAAGGTTACTGGTCACACCAGCGCCAAACACTAAATTTGGCCTGCTCCAGTCTGTTGCTTGAATGATTTCTTGGTGAACCTCATGCATAGGCTCTATGGTTTGGACTTTGGAACCAATAACGTTGAATGTGACGTTAGCGTTTTGGTATGGAGTCCAGTGCTCACGTTTAGACTCTAGAGGTGTTCTGAGGCCATGTTCTGAGGCTGCACTCTGAAAATGTTATAGTTTTCTGAAACAATTCCTCAGCAACCTAGCTACCACACAACATTTTACTCAAATTCCCTTCTCAAAGGCCTCAATGCGTCTCACCCAAACTTGTGACTCAACATGTATACCTGTTGTGCAATCATATACATTTGTTTGGGCCTTTGGTCACTTCTTTCTGGCCAAAGTGGCCCAGACGGCCTTAGCATTGACATAAGAGGCCTACAAACTCATCTGTTTTATAGGGGAAATTGCAACATCCATGCCATCCTTTGCCTCAAAAGGACTGTGGTATGGGGAGGGGCCTGCCTCACCCAAATGTAGATCATCTGGTCACAGAAATGGTCCTGCATACTGTGGAAAAGGAGTTTTGGTGGGTTGACTTTTCCCTGTTATGACTGGCAATTTTTGGCATCAATATTCAACATACAGGTACAGTAAACATGTACATGTATCTGCAGCAGCACAACTACATGGGTGTATAACCTTTTAGAGAGGGATTATCAAGATCTCTGATTTTTTAAAGCAATCTTGGTTTTGGTCTTACTCTTTGTTTTGGTCCGCTGATCAAATCAAGAGACTGATTGATGGTTGATAGAGGTCCAACATGCATCTTGGAAAGCATGGTTCGAATCTGAATGCCCTTTCATGCACTGTGAAGGGGAAAACCCCATACCATGGATTAAAATGTATGCCCATACACAGCGATAGCATCAAATTCCAGGATTACAATGGTACTACCGGTATACAGTCTTATTTTCTAAGAGGTGCCTTATTCTAATTAATTGTAGGGATGCAGCACTCAAAATTGTTAAAGAAAGTATGTGGGCATCTTGGAAATTATGGTTCGAATCTGAATGCCCTTTCATGCACTGTGAAAGGGAAAACCCCATACCATGGATTAAAATGTTTGCCCATACACAGCGATAGCATCAAATTCCAGGATTACACTGGTACTATACCTTCTTATTTTCTATTGAGGTGACTAATTCTAATTAATGTAGGAAAGCAGCGCTCAAACTGTTTGTGAAAGTATGTGGGCCCTACAGCAATATTTGTTGGTGTTATAGCCAAGTCACACCGCCAAACGCCTGGAGACTGATTCCGTACTGATCAAATCTTGGCCATTCAGGTAATTTCATGCTCTGTCTTGTTTAGTTTGGTGTCTGTCTCGTCAGTGTGACTGGAGTATAGAGCATCTTTTCATAGTCATGTTTTCACATTGAGATTGTTTCAATGGTGTTTGAAAAGAATCTGCCCTATTTCACAAAAGTTTGTCAGGTACAAGTAGGTTGTAGGGGGTCGATCCATGCATGCTCCAGTTTCCAGCTCACTGTACACTAAATATTAGCGATAGAATTGATAATGTATTACTTGTAACAGACAGTGACCGTGAGCATTTCACTGGTAATTAAATGAACTGAATCCAATATTTCCACTCTACTTCACATACTGTGGAAACTCTACATCAGTTCTCTCTCTCTGTTCTTCAAGGTGAAAAGCCAGGAATAATGAAGGAAAAAAAAAAAGCGGAATTGATTAGAAGGGAAGTTCACACGCCATGGTCTGTTGCTCAATTATGAATCATCTAGCAGATGTATGGGGTATTCCTTTTCTTTATTAGGACGCAACCTGCTTGTCAGCATACACTATGATTCATCCTTCATGTTGTCTCCCGGTAAGATTAAAGAGGTTGCTCCGACGACATGAGGTGACAGAACTGTCACTCTTGCAGAATAGCACATGTTTGGTTTGGCGAAGACAGTCCTTGGGCATTCAGGCCGTCATACAGAATGTGCATACTGATAAGTTGGTATCCTTCGCTGGATGTCTTCCGAAAATGTCTCAAAACTCTCCTCTTTGACCATGATCAACAATAGATTCTTTGATAACTTTTATGTAAAGCGCTGTGAAACAACAGTTAGTTTGTAAGAGCGCTATAGAAATGACTTTATTGTATTGTATTGTATTGTATCCTCTGATACAAGGGATGATTGGCCATTGAAAGAGCCATTGGTCTATTGCCTTTTGGGACCGGATGGTCCCTGTATTAAACCTATTGGAATGAGAGAATTCAGTAGTCAACAGGTTAAGGGCCATTGCTTTTGATCCTCATCAATTGCAAGTCTGCCGATGGATCATTAAGTTACTCGCCAACATGTTATGTTAAGAGTTGTGTCTGCTATTAATTTCAAGTTAAGTTATAATACATTTGGATCACTCACAACACAAGACCAGACCAAGTACAGTAGCATGGTCCTGGGGAGGCTTCGATCATCAGTCACACTTGCATAGTTGTATATGTAGTTGTCATATGGTGAGGGTAATTAGTTCAGTAGAACCTGTTGGATCCATTTTGACTCAGATATTGTATTGTGCTTATTCATTTGAATCCCCAAATTTCATTTTGTTACAAATTCAATAGTCTTCATTGGAGTTGAACATCTATATCCTGGTAATTATTACGAAGGTGCTACTCCAAGCTACCAAATTGTGATAACCGGTAGGACTTTAATTTAGAGATACTCATTGCTTGACCTTGTGAATGACACCTGTAGGAAAAGCAAGGGGCATCCAGTCATAAACTTCATACCCCACTACCCATGAATCATGGAACATACCACAATGGGTCCATGCTTGATTGAAGAGGTTCATTGGCACATAAAGCATGGTTATTCAAACCAAGGGGAAGGCCTTTATCATTTTGATCACTGTTGGTTTTGGTAAATAAGAAATGGGATTATCCTCTAATATCTATAAATATAGTATCATAGTTCAATTATTATTTTCTTTGATGGGCATGAATGATCTGAGGCCATGAAGTACATGTTTGTAGAGGTGTTATGATCTAGTGGATAAGTCTCTGGACTGTGAACCAACAGGTTTGAGGTTCAAATCCTTGCTGCAGCACTTTGACAAGACATTAATTCACATTTGCCACACTTGACCCAGGTGTAGGTAGTGAGAACCCAGTACGATCTATTCCTTGAATGCAATGAGCAATATGCATGGTTGCCATAGCTAAAGCTGAGATAATTATATCTAAATCCTAAAAACTACTGTATGTATCTTAAATTCTCTGGATATAAACATAGAATGTGTAATGTTTTATGCAGTGTCATCTTGTGAATTCAGCCTTTGAAGGGCTTCTTTAGTCATGTCAGGGATTGGCAACTCTCTGTGCATGAAATATGAGAGAATAAGGACATTATCTTGTTGTCCTTTTTTCCCATTGCCTCCTCTTCTCCTAGCCTTTCTCCATAGCTCTTTTTCATTTTTTGTCTTTTTGTCTTGCTTTGATTCGGAGGATGCGGCTGTCCTTTCTCTGCAAAGTTTCTAAGATTTACCAACTCTCATCTCGAGGATCAGAATGCACTTTGACAAACTCATATGCCTCTGTATTATAGGCTGCATTATTTTGAGGGAACCCAACCTGAAGTAGTGGACCTACATTGCATAGATTCCATAATCATTGTCTTCATACAATGTATTCTTTACAGAAAAAACACTCAAAATTTGTGATTTGATGATACAGGTAGTTAAACCCTATTCAGTACAATAAATTTGCTACTGAGTCACAGTCATGACTGAAGTCTGAAGCCATAGGGTGAGCGTGGGTGTATCATTGACCTTCATGGGGTTAGAACCAGACAAGAAAGAAAGGTGGCAAGGCGAGGTCGGGGGTACCAACTCTGCCAACCTTTATCACACCATCGGTAGCCGTCAAATCTGGCTGTTTTAAGTGGTCAGCTTCCTCTCTTCACACCCCTCCTTTTACCAGTCAGGGGTGTCTTATCCAGGGGTCGATCCTCTAGTCTAGGGTGGGTGTTCCTCAGGCTTCCAGGGACTCCATCAGCTACTCATCAGCAAAATTATATTTCCCAGTGAAAACGGTCTCTGAAATATGTGACATGGCCAAAAAGTGACATGAGTTTATCATCTCAATTGAAATTTTGATTTAGGTTGATTGATGATTTATCGTACCTGACTGGTGAAGAAAGCAAGTAGGGGCTTACAGAGAAACAAACCAGTGGACATACATGTAGTCCAACATATGGCTTCAAGTCCTATCCCACAGATCTGTTATTGACTATAGTATTAATGCCTATGTATATACTTCAGTATATTGACTATGCTGTGGACCCAGGACCTGATGGTTACAAGACTGCTGCTCTCTCTACCTCTGCCCCTCTTCAGAATCAATCAAGGACGCAATACAGGACCTAGTGGTATGTCACATTCCAAAGTGGCCCTGGCCTGCATACAATTAGAAGAGGGATCCTGTAATGTCCTGCAGGAATAGCTGTGTCAGTAGCTCTTGGAGTAATATCACTGTTGCCCCATATTTTGAGTGCTGATTTAACTTTTCTCTTCTCCACCCACCTTATTGTTTGTTTTGTGTCATCAATAGGTTTCTGTATGTAAATCATTCAAAAATGAAAGGGTCCCTGCATGGGTGTTTCACAAAGACTAAGATGGACTTGAACTATGGCAGCTACACATGTAGGCCATTCATGCCACTGGTTGCTCTCACCATTGTCTCTCAAGGGATGTCACAAATACAGCATTTACATTTTTCATTTTTTCGATCTTTAGTCTTTGTGAAACACTTCCAAGT
>JAVYIG010015077.1:0-38037 GCA_035222895.1 Strongylocentrotus droebachiensis | reverse complement strand
ATTTATGCTCGTTTCATGTCAAGGTCATGTCCGTTTCATCGATTTTTCTTTCATTTCTGTGTCTACGACATAATAATCGTCCACACTCCCATCAAAACGACCCAGTTAACTACTTACACTTCAAAGTTTGCTGTTCTTACCTTCGTATGTTGAAGTCTGAAAGAAAGTTCACCTCCTCGATTGGCTGTTCTTTGATGTTTAACTTCGCTTAAAGAAGAACTATTCGATAATGTACTGGTGATTTGTGCAAATCAGGATAGCGTCTAAATGTATACTGTCCAGCCTTAATCGAACATAACACAACGAATGCCTTTACAAAGGCAACGATACTTTTCACGCATGCTTGCATGTCGTGCAAAATATTAGGGAACAAGAAGGAAAAAGTATGAACCATTGTCACTGCACGGTGCAGATTTGTTAACAAAGATAAGCCCCGTTGCACTTTTGATAGATCGACATGAAATATTGTGAATAATATTTCAGCATTACACATATCAGGAATATATTGGCTTCATTAACAAAGCCAGTCAAAGCAGAGATGCAACCTCCCCGAGAGCCTATAATAACATATATGCCTACAATATTAAAGCAGTCTTTATAGTTGTTATATACTGAATTTACAAAAATTCTACAAATAATTCTTATCTTTTATTTCCCTTTCTTGAGTAAAGACTGGATAAAACATGACATAAAATATAAGACAATCATTCGGGAATCGCACATACATACTGCACTGTATTTTGTATCCGCGCTCGCATAAAGAAACCTTTTACACGTTGGGATCTCACCAAAATGTATTCATGCAGCCCGCTAACTGGGGAATCCGGGCATCTTTTAAAAGACAACTGACCGGTAGGCGGGCATAGCTAAAATCACGACCCCAATTTCGACCAATCAGATGGGTAGATTTCTAAAGAGAGGTATTTATTGATATGTATCACCTTCTTCGACAATTATGACATATCATATACAATCACAAAAAATGTCACCAAATGCCTAATTTGGCGTGTTATATCTAAGGAAAGGAATGACATTACTTTGCGTACAACTCTGTGGAAAACGGACTCCTTGTCGTATATTAAACCTATATAGTGGTAATCTCCCAAGTCTGCTTTAATATCAAACCCCCCCCCCCCCACACTTAGTGTTATTTAGGGTACGCGTATGCTTGTTCCCTCTTTTTGAAAGCACCCCCTATCTGAGTTTGCAGGCTTTTCCTGCCTTGGAGACCCCCTAAATCCCGAAAAATGCTCAATGTACCACCCTAAATTCGGAATAATTTCTCAGGAGCCAAAGATATGAATGAAAAAAAGAAAAAACACCCCTTTTTAAAGAAATCTCCGGGTGAAAATCAAATACACTCCCTTTTTTTTTACAATTCTTTGGCCGGACTTTGTCGCACTGCACGAAAAGTACCCCTTTACCAGACATTTTGGTATTAACACGCATGGTATCCCTCCGTTCTCGGAGTGGGGGGGGGGGGGGGGGGTCAAATCGTCCTATTTCTATGATGCTAGTCTTCTTCGCAGACGTTTATACTTTACCAGGTATTCAGCACAGGTATATGCATTCTTACATTTCTCCCATGGACATAGAATTTTTTACTTGTCTACACCTTGTCTCTTAGTTTCTCTATATAATTACAATTAAATTATATTATACTGGAAATATTGAATGCATCGTTCTTCATGCATTTCTTTCTTTCGCTCTCTCTCTCTCCTCCCTTCTCTTATTCTACCCGCTCTTCTTCTCTCGCTCTCTCTCTCTCTCTCTCTCTTGATCTCGCTTTATTCTCTTCTCATCCTCGTCCCATATTAGATTTACGCTCGTTTCATGTCCGTTTCATCAATTTTTCTTTCATTTCCGTGTTTACGACGACATAATAATCGTCCGCACTCCCATCAAAACGACCCAGTTCACTTCTTACACTTCAGAGTTTCTGTTCTTACCTTCGTGTTTGGAAGTCTGAAAGAAAGTTCACCTCCTCCATTGGCTGTTCTTTGATGTTTAACTTCACAAAGCCCTCCACGGGCGTATCGCGGCCGAATCACGGCCAAAAATTTCTGCCCGTGAAGCAGACGCTGTTGGACGCTTTGAGGTCGCGATAAAGACGCGATACAGCCGTACTTTACCCGTCGTTACACGCGGTAAGAAATTCACACGAGGTTGGCCGCGCGAAAAAAGTTTTGGGCTGCCCAAAAATTTAGACCGCGGGTAATCGCGGGCGGTACACGTGGTACACGTGGTACACACGCGGTAAAGACGCGGTACAGACGCGGAACGAACGTGCTAGGACGTGCTACGGCCGCGGTTAAAGACGTGGTTACACGCGGTAGGACGCGAAATTTTAGCGGGTAATCGCGGGTGGAGCACGGTCATAGCACGTTTGTTCCGCGTCTGTACCGCGTTGTTATCACGTGCATTAGCGTGTGTACCGCGTGTAAGCACGGAGCGGTTATGATTTCTACAGCCCGGTTCGGCTGCTTTATTATACCCATGGTAGGCCGCGGTACCGCCGCGCTTCACCCGCGATAAGAACGCGGAACAGTCGCCGGCGTCTGTTCCGCGGGCATACCACGGGTAAACCGCGGGTAAGCCAATTCTGCACATTTTCCACCACGGGCAACCGCGGGCAAAAAAAAATCGCGAAATTTTACCCGCGATACAGACGCGAAAGGCTGTGCGACCGGGCCTTATAAAGAAGAACTATTTGATAATGTACTGGTGATTTGTGCGAATCAAGATAGCGTCTAAATGTATACTGTCCAGCCTAAACCGAACATAACACCACGAATGCCTTCACAAAGCCAACGATTACTTTTCACGCATGCTTGCATGTCGTGCAAAATAGGACAAGTATAATAAGGCCAAAAGTGAACCATTGTCACTGCATGGTGCAGATTTTTTGACAAAAGATAAGCCCCGTTGCACTTTATAAATATATCGACATGAAATATGTGAATAGTATTTCAGCTTTACACATAAGGGCCCGAATTCACAAAGGAGGTTTGTCGACAAACCTCCTTTTGTTTCGCCAAACCTCCTTTTGTTCTTTACAAACCAGGTTTGTAAAAAACGCGTAAAAACGCGTCATATGACGTACGAAAACCAAGGTTTGTCGACAAACCTCCTTTGTGAATTCGGGCCACGGAGTGTATTGGCTTCACTTACAAGGCCAGTCAAAGCGGAGAAGGGTGTGTGTGGGCGTGTGTTGGCGTATGTATGCGGGCGTGTGTGCGTGCGTGTGTGTGTGCGTGGAGGGGTTGATTTCACGGAATTTCGGACCCCCTCCCATGCACCCGCCCCAGCCAGAGAATACTGTATCACCATGCACTGTTTCATAATAATTATGCAAAAAGGTCATTGATGTGTGTGTGTGTATTGAGGCAGCGAGACTTGATAGTATACTATATATCATTATGAGCGAAACGTAACATAATTATCACATTAATGTCGATGTATTCTGCTGTTAGTGCTTTGTGAATAGTTATTTCGTAGAACTTTGTGCTATCAAACGTAATTACAACTGATCATTTTCTCTCTCTTAAAACCACCTTATCTTTCCTCATACTCTCTCTCTCTCTCTCTCATTTATAGTCTGTTGAGAGCCAGAAGGGTGTTAACTCTGTGTTTAAGTGTATGAGTTAACGCCCTTCTGGTTCCAAACAGAATTACTGTACGTACTCTTTCTCTAGCAAAAGACACACACACACACGCACACACACACAGTCTCATACACACACACTTTTTGTTTAACACACACACACATACACACACACACACGCACATACGCCCTTACCACTGCGCCCCACATATAACAAGGCATTTACAACATTTGTGTCAATTATAATGCTCCAAATTTATTTCCTCAAAAGACTATTCCCTTCAGTCTCCTAAATTCACATCTCTGTGAACGAACAAAATAAATGATACATCAGAGTACAAGAAGAGCGAGATTCTATATTCAGTAGTCTGATATTACTTACATCTAAGTATATGAATAAAATGCTTGCATGAAATATTTTGCTTTTTGAAAATAGAGAGCAAGCATACACGTACTAATTTTTTTGTTCCTTTACTTATCATTGAAGTAAGCCATTTTGGGAAAAATGGCTTGTGGGAAATTTGTAGTGTATTAAACTACGTGGTTCTTAAATGACTGAAGCAAAGTCAATTTGTTTTAATTGACTGAAATCACTCCTGGCATGATAAGCCAACATTATTATCAAAGGAAAAAAAAATCAACTTAAAATGCTAAATAGAAACAAAAAATTTAACAACACAACAAAAACAAATGAAAATTGAAATTAGATGCTGTACATATGGTCGCATTACATTCATTATGAGAGATATCGCTATCATCACAATAAAAACAAAACACAGTAATGGATATAGGAGCATGAGAGTAAAGAAAGATTAACGGAACCTCACCAACACAAAGGCAAACTATATCCAAACAAATAAAAGTGATCTTGCTAGTACCTAAATCGGAGCTTATATAAAGTTTCGTGAAACATAAAACAAATATATTGAAAATAAAAGTGGCTTTTCTTTCGTAGCGAAATTCAACATCATTTTCAAAATGTTCCTTCTTCTGAGCATCACGGCAATGCTCTAAATACGTTTTAAAGGCATTCACACACGTTTATAGGAGGTATTAAGTCCCAAGCACGTTTTGCATTCCCTTTGGTTCCCAATTTGTTTTGCTGAAGGTCGTTAATAAGGGCAAACTTCAGAACAAAATGTTTGTGTCAATCAACTTTGAAGCCTCAAACCGACTCTGAAATGAGTGATTATGTAAATGGATCGGGCTCTTTAAAACAAAACAAATAAGACGATATGGAATCAGCAGCCTTATTCTAACTTGACTTTTTAAAAGTAAGTTTACATTCGGGTGGGATCCATTTGACAGGTCTCTCAGGTCGCGGCCATGTATGATGATTATACGCAAACAAGTGCAATAATGATTACTTTATTACAACACTATGGCCCGAATTCACAAAGCAAGGTTTGAGCTCAGACCAAGGTTTATGTACGTCATATGACGCGTTTCAGGTTTGAGTTCAGACCTTGGTCTGAAATGCATTTCACAAAGCCGGTTTGTCCTCAGACCAAGGTTTATGTACGTCATATGACGCGTTTCAGGTTTGAGTTCAGACCTTGGTCTGAAATTACATTTCACAAAGCAAGGTTTATCCTCAGACCAGGTTTATGTACGTCATCAGACCCGAAATTTACAGACTGCTCAGATAGGAGGTTTGTAATTTCTCAAACCTGGTTTAAGAGCTATCAACCAATCAGGGATGCAGCACTGGGTGGAGATAATTTATGCTCGATTGATTTTATCCAAATAATTCACCGCCAAAACAATCTGCGATAGTACCTGGTCAGCCCGATTTTAGTGCAATTGAAATCTCTCAATCTCTCGATCCTTTCCTTAAAATCGTAAGTATAAAACCTGTACATGTAGTCGAATTCATACTCTTCACGTTATTGACATTTCACTATTTGATATGCTTTATAACTTTCCATTTTCCATGAAATGTTCGGTGTTTTCATATCCGACGGCCTCTCAATTCCAGAGTTCAGGGACTGAGTCTGAGGGAGCTCGATTCCAACGCCCAAGGCGGCGGCGGAGCTCGCACCCTCTGACCCTGGGCTGGAGTTGGGCCTAGCCGGGCCGGGCCTATGTACAGTAGATATCTGAGTATGACTGTCATGTTTAATTTTGTCTTGTTGTCAGCAATGCCATGACACATGCCAATTAGACTAGGCCTATACCTACACTAGTTATTACAAATTCATGATAATGATAATAATACCAGGCTCTAGCCTAGGCCTGGCAATACCAATGATCGATGTCCATCACTTGACTTGGACACTGGTACCTAAATAAATAGAAATTGAAGTGGCATCAGCAATGCCAATGTTCCCCAAAATGAATCACACTGACAAGCATAGACAAAAAGCTTCAGTCTCTCTATATTGCCGGTTGTTCACTGAGACTACGTCTGGCTCCACTAGACCTCCGATTAGTCTATAGAATGTCAACAAATGTCAGTTTTATTATTTTTATTAAAGAAATGACCCATATCAGACGGTTATTTCTGTTTATAAGTCATGACAAGCAAAGCTTTTATTAAATTTAGATCTGGTTCTAATTGTCTTAATTAACTGGCTTAGTCCCCAGAGCCAGGATCACCCACAAAGTCACAAGCACAAGTAACATTTCTTTATTTTAAAAACATTGTTTAAACATTTGTTTCATTTTATCTTCACTCCAGTAAAGATGGTAGAAATGCAGCTGATTCAGCATAATGAGCTGGTGTACCTGGAGGAGGAGCTGGAGCAATATATAGCAGCACAACCGGGCAGAGGCCTCTGAGATTGGGAAAACCCGCTGGATGATGAGCCTTTTGTTTTAGATTGAGGTACTTTGAATTCAAATTCTGTATTGGGAAAGTTGGCGAAAACATGGCCAAACTACTTGATGAATATTGTTAACATAGCTATAAAAAAAGGGCTTCTGTTGTAAAATCCAACCCTAGTGTCGTTATTAAAATCCAGAAATATTTCAATTCATGTTGACCGCCTAAATTCACTGTTCGTTTGCCCCGCTCCGCTGGTCTGCCTACGACCGTGCAAGCCCCTAAAGCCATGCACATGTGCGTTTACATAAATTTATTCAATTTCTAAGCATTTTCTGTCATATTCCATACATTGAAAGATTAGTTATGATATTTATTCTTTTACATGGTAGGTGATGAAAGCATTAATTTTCATAATTTGTGTGTGGGGCATTTCCCAATACTGTTATTTGGCTTTAATACATGAGGAAATTATTCAGATTATGTGTTGGAAACAAGTTTGTGATTTGTTGCTTAAATTTCACAAAAGGTGAAGCTGTGAAGGAGATTAGAAAAGGCATAGACAATTTTGTCTTTTATGTTAAATTGATTCACACCACATCTAGAAATCAGGATAATTTTTGTTTTTAAGTGACAGTGACAGTTGGGGATGCAAAAATATTTAATAGCATGAACCAGCAAAAAAATGATTTATTTGAATGCTTGTTTTTTTAATTTTTTTTAAAAGGTAATTCAATCTAAAGGATGCACGGTGAGGAGGCGGCATGCTGTGTCACATTCATCTGTTTGCCGAATGGAGAGTAGTGAGGGATGTTTCCGAAGCTGTTGTCAGAAGAAAGGGACAAGTCATGAAGTTTCCTACAAGTTACAACAAGGCAAAAAGTGACTACTATTCAGAAGCAGTTTTTCCAGTACTGCAGATTTCCAGGAGTTGCTGTTGATGGGACACATGTTTACATCAGGAGCCCTGGTGGGGCAAGAGCCAGGTACTACTTCAATAGGAAGAACAGGTACTCCATCGATGTTCAGGTGAGAATAAATGAATACATCATGACTGGATCCAGCACGGCTTTCCCTTTAGACCTTTTTTTGTACCTTGCAAAATGTTCACATTAGATATATACACTCTCCAGTCTTGTGTGTTGTACATCCATGCTATTTCATTGGTGACCAATGCAAGATTTTTAGTGGCCAAATGGATATTAAAGTAATATTCGCGTACAGGTACTCATTTCACTGCCTTTGTACACAGTTAAGAATATCCAATGGATAGTTAAACTTAAAAATCCTAACACTCGTTAATATCTTTTTAACGAAAGGGAAATTTGAAAAATCAAAACTTGTTCCATCCTTCTATTGGCAATGCAGATATGACCTCTAGATTTCTGATATTTTTTTGATGGCCATGGCAATTGGGCCACTGTTTTTGCCATTGATCAATGAAAGAAAAAACAACAAAGAGAAGCATGTAAATTGATCAATGGCAATTACCACTATATATTTTAAACTATAGAAAAACAAACAGGTTCATTTACCATAAAAAGATGAGAGAGTGGGTACCCCCTCCCCCCCCCCCACACACACAAAGCATTTGTTGTTTTAGGCTCGAAATGTTTTGTTAAAAGTGAGATTATTTTTGTTTACATTGTTACAAGATAACAATGAAAACATGAGTTAAAAATGAAGAAATACTTCATCAGTCAATAAATATAGGGTAATTAGCATTTTCTTCCAATTTGTGTTGTATAAATAGATATTGAAAAGCAATTATCACATATTCAACTGCATTTGCATTAATTACCATAAATAACAAGTGAAATTTCACGGCCTATCTGAAGTGTGAAATGAGTGAGTTTTCATAACTAATGAATGCCAACATGCTATTTCATATTGACAGGTTGTCTGTGATTATGTTGGGAAAATAACTAGTATCGTTGCAAGGTGGCCTGGACTGGTAGCAGCAACGATGCCAGGATCTTTTCTGAGTGTGCACTGAATTGACAGCTTGATGCTAGGGCATATGAATAACAGTTGATTCTTGGAGATAGACTATAGGGTAGGTAGATTATTTCTTTATATGAAAACATTTGTTTATTCTTTTTCTTAATCAATCTTGTTTCCTTTTTTGTATTTGGCCAACATGTGACATGTTAGGAATGTTCATTTGGTAATATAGTAACAACTCGCATTAAGTAATTAATTCAAACGAGCTCATGTGCTTTTAAATTTCAGTTCACAAATCATTATTAATGTTTTTGATATCTGGATGCAACTTGATTAGTTTGTTGTCAAGAGGAACCTCATAGTTTTTGTATTAGTGACACAGGATTGAATTATTCCTGATTATGTGTACAATACATTGTATCCTTTTCTATAGTATTACCCCCCCCCCCCCCACCCCCCTCCAAGAAAAAAAATGAACAAGTTGAAATTAAGAATATTGTTTATGATATTGTTTATTTTGTCCATTCGATTTTGCAGGTATCCATGCCTTCTCTGCCTCATCAGAAGCCATTTCTTCATTCAGAGGGTCGACCACAGATGTGCTTTAAAGGCCATCTGTACTAGTTCAGCCAAAGAGGATTAGACAACCCAGCGAGGTCACTGACGGGAGGCTATCTCATCAATTCAGTTCTCAATTAACATAAGAAAAAGAGGATCATGGGGGATTAACAGGCACAGATTGGGGAAGTTTTCTATATAGAGGGAGCAAGTAGCTACAAGTAGTACAGTGGGGCTTTAACACTTCACACACAAAAAAGGGAGATGTGTGATTGAGCGCATATTTATTAAATGCAAGGATGAGGATGTTCCATGCCTCATCAATCTAAGAGAGAAGGTCGACACTTCTTAATTATTTTTATGCTTTCCTGTTGCCCATATTGGGGAAATTCATGTTGTTCAAATATAGCATTGGTTTGGCCAAGTATAGCCTAAAACAGCTAACACTGGAGCTTACTAACAAGCATTTATTGCTTTCTTAGCTGTCAAGTAAAATAACTACCACTATCTTTCTATTTAGTGAGCTATACATTATTTAATTAAGGATTCCACAAAATTTTTCAATGTATACGGTAATAAGTTATAAAATACAGATTTAACTCAATTGCAACTGGAATTACCTCAAAATGTATTTCAAATTAGGCTCCTCCCTGGTGTTCCCACAATACTTTGTAGTTATGCAGCATTACATCAAGAACCTGGGTGTTGAACTGTTGATTATTTATGAATATTTTTGATGTTCTGTTTAGTTGATAAGTATTTGTTGTCACTCTGCCGGTATTTGTAATTACGTGTTCTCTGTAGATTAAATGCACCCGATTTAACTATAATTAGCATTGTATACACTGCTGAGTTGAGGGGTGGGTCAATATAAATTATTTGGTTGTCAGCTAGGGGAGAGTATTCGAACAAATATTATTTACTGTACTAAGCGAAGTCAGAATTAAAGAACTTTTATGTGCAAATTTGAATTTCGTCACCCATTTTGTTGTATTTCTGATTTTCTTTCTGCTAATATTGCTACAGTGAGACTTTTAATTGGCCTTCCAGAGCCTCTCTTAACCTCTAGTGGGCTATATTTCATATAAGCATGCTACAAAATTTACAAATGTGAACTGCATTGTTTGAACAAACGGTAGATTACTATTGTGTTGTATGCTCAATTATTTATGTAAAACATGAAAATACAAATACAATATTCTTGCTTTCATATATTTACAAAGATAACTGAAATAGATATGTGTCAGATTATCTCTCTCTCTTTCTCCCTTTTTTTGGGGGGGGGGGGGGGGTGGGTGCAGATGTGTGTGTTTGCAGTTTGCATGGTTTTGCATTATGTGTTTCATTGCAAAAAAGAAGAAGAAGAGAGAGAGAGAAAGTTGAATAGAGAGAGAGAGGGGACAAAGAAAAAAATGTATAGAGAGAGAAAGGGAGAGAGAGAAAGATGAATAGAGAGAGAGGGGAGAAAGAAAAAGAATTAATAGAGAGAGAAAAGGAGAGAGAGAGAACAAAAATGGGTAGAAAGAGTGAGGAGGGACGGGGACAGAGAGGGAGACAGGGAGGGATAGAAAGAGAGGGGAGAAAGAAAAAGAATTAATAGAGAGAGAAAGGGAGGGAGAGAACAAAAATGGGTAGAAAGAGAGAGGAGGGACGGGGACAGAGAAAGAGACAGGGAGGGAGAGAGAAAGAAAAGATGGCCATAGAGGATTTTTTTTTATAATTAATATTATGTGGAAACAAATCATTTACCAGTTACAATTTTGATGTGAAAAAAATAGCCAGTTGGGGAAACAAACGAGGAACTAGTTAAAATAATAATTGATTGACCATTTTAACAAAATAACTATATAGATCTATAGTAATTAACAATTGCAATCAAATGAATCAATATATTAATCACAATAAAAACTTAATTCATATTAAATCATTATTATTATTATTATTAGGTGATTTTATTGATAAGACTTTGTAGCCCCCAAAACAATAAGACTCTTACAGTTAATTTAAAAGAGCCCTTGACAACCTTAGATGTATTAATCTAACAAAGGTTTTCAGGTGCCGATGTCAATTTGTTCTGGGTCAGATTGAGTGCTTCACCAGCACCACACAAATGTGAGTACGTGGGGCACTTTCTGCATCGGCGCGCCAGTTTGGTTCGATTAATTCATGAAAATGCAATTCAAAAGTTTATTTCAGAGATGTTCTAACCATCATCTTTTCAAGATTGCTCATTAAGATGTCCGGATCGTACTAAGAATGCTTAGTTTAACAGTTTTTTCAATTCTTAACATTTAAACCCTAGCCCGTAAAAATTATGTTAGAAACCCTATGGCTGAGACTAGTTTTACAAACCTTGGTCCGAGGTTTGGGAATTACAGACCAAGGTTTATATAAACCTTCCTTTGTGGAATGGGTTTGAAAATAAACCAGGTTTGAGCTCAGACCAAGGTTTATATAAACCTTGGTCTGATTAAACCGGGTCTGAACTCAGACCTCCGTTGTGAATTCGGGCCTATGAGTTTAAATGGTAATTGCGGAACCGCAACTAAAATGTTACAACTTAAACATAGTACTAACATTACTGTATATATCGTACTAATATGTTCATGGTCATTGATACATTACTCCCGAAACTGCTTTTCTGCAATGTTACTATGGTTTAATACATATATGTACTCTGCATTTTTGTAACTTGAATATAGTAGCAATTCAACATAAACAAACGTTGACACATCATCAAAATAAATCCAAGTAATTGTTTTCGCAAGTACATTGTAAAAAAAAAATGTCTGCAAGTCATTGAGAAATGTTGATTATGTTATAGGAATATACCTGTGGATGATTATTTCAGATATAGAAATTACGCTCTTTCAAATATATGTATTACTGATTACATGTTTGGTTTTACTGCTGTACATCTTGGTATTATAACCGTGACAAAATCTAAATTCTAGACATGTTAGAAACGTTAAATAATTGTAAATGCAGTCAAGGCAGTAATTAAAATTTCGAAAGAAAAAAAATGACTATAGATAATATAAAGTATGTTGAATATGAGAAATTAAAACGTGAACAAAATATATACTATTATTAACCGTATCAGACATCTGAGCAGGGCAATTTTTAAATGTTATTGCCCTCAAGGTTTGATAGATAAGTCAACAAAATTACAATAAGTTAGTCCGCTCAGAAAAGTCAATGGGATTTTGTGTGTAATTTGGCGGGCAATATAGGTTATACAGTAAACCAATGCGCGAATATTTTAGCCCGCTCAGAACAGTCAATGGGATTTGTGTGTAATTTGGCGGGCAATATACACTCAAAAAAAAATAGTGCTAAATTTAGCACTTAAAGATTCAATTTTAGCACTTTTTAGGAGCTCGCATAGTGACTGCACTCGAAGTGCTGAGTTAGCACTTGCACCCGGGCTACTTTGCTAGCACCCAAAGGAGCTGACTGTTGTGCACTTAAAGTGCCAAGTTTTGCTCTCTTTTGGGTGCTAGCAGAATAGCCCTTGTGCAAGTGCTAACTCAGCACTTCGAGTGCAGTCACTATACGAGCTCCTAAAAAGTGCTAAAATTGAATCTTCAAGTGCTAAATTTAGCACCTTTTTGAGTGTACGAGCTCCTAAAAAGAGCATTCCAGCCAGGCGTCATTTTTACAAGCGCACACTGTCTTGCTAATCGAACCACATTAGCTTTCGCATCCTACCGGGTACCCATTTAACACCTGGGTGGAGAGTGGCAAATGTAGATCAATGTCTTGCCAAAGGACATTAGTGCTGCGGCGGGACTTGAACCACGGACCTTGTGATCCACAGTCAGGTGACTTATCCACTCGTCCACAACACCTCTACATAAAGTGCAGCAAACTTGCACGCGAGGAACAAGTCTGGACAAATCTGGATCCCAGCTATTATACTAACCGACCAATCAGATCAGGTTATGCAGTCAGCACTCGATGTTAAGTGCTGCATATTGTTATAGCACTCGTTTTCTGCACTCAAATATTCAGCACGTTTCGGTTTCCTTGTTAAAGTTAACCCGTCAAGTGCTGATTTTGGCACTTCAAGTGTAGAATCTCACTCAGCACCCAACATTTAGCACCTCATTTTTTTGCGTGTAGGTTATACAGTAAGTCAATGGACAAATATTTTAGCCCACTCTGAAAAGTCAATGGCAAAATGCGTGTTAAACTAGTGAGCAATAATAAATTGCCAGTTGTAATTTACATCGCGCATCAGCTATTGTAATTTACATCGCGCATCGTGTAGAAAATGCACACTTTGCGCGAACTCCGATTGTGACGTAACAATCACACCCTAGGCAAACTGTTTGCAGTGTATCGAAAATCTGTCAAAAACTGGATGAACAGTGCTGGTTTGACAATGTTTTTGCAACTTCTAATGCTAGGAAACCCTGTGTAGCCTAAATAATTTAAGAGTATAAGAAAGTAAGAGTTTCTTGTTTGCACTAGATGTCTGAGGTGGTTAATAATAGTAATATTGACTGCCTAATTCAGGGCAATACGACTTGTCATATATCACCCTCACCTTCGGTTCGGGCGATATATGTCGTATTGCCCAGAAGGCAGTCAATATTACTTAAATATCAATTCCTTTGGAGACTGAACCATGAAGTACCATATCAACTGAAAACTATTAGAAGGAAAAGAATACATGTACAAATTAAAACGATATGCAATCTTGCTGAAAACTGTACACAGTAGGAAAACAATGTACATACGCGTGGCACATATGATATATCAGACGTGTGTCATCAAAACCCATTTTCAAAAAACTCAAACTACTTTTTCACATTGTAAATATTATAGCATGTTTATGAGTAATCATCTTTAGGTGGCATTGCTCCAATGATATTCATTCGATACACTGACAAATCAAAGTTTGCATATACAACACAACTTAACCTTCATTCTTATGCAAATGTGTATAGCAATATAACAGAAACAGTTTCATAAAAATTTACAATAATGAAACTTCGCTGCTATTATTGTTTGATGTACATGATCACTTAGGCAGTACAACTGGAGAAGTGTTCATACAAAACTTAGAGTCATGATAGCAAAGCACATATTTATTGCAATTATTACGTAATATTCATGATCATTGTAACAAGTGGGGAAGAGGGTTTCATACAACCTTGCAATAAAGGAAAAATCCTCTGAAATTATTAAGCTTTCTTATTTCCTTTTTTTTTTTGGCCATATAACTGCAACAATTGTCATACAAACTCATGATAACGCTTATATTAATTTCAGTTATCACCTAATATACATGTTTATCTTAGTAAAGCAAATGAACAGTCTTCATAGAAACTTGCCATGAAGAAATTATCTTCTGTAATTATTGTCTGATGTACATGATCAGTGTAGCAATAGTACTGAACAGTCTTTACAAAACCTTGCAATGAAGAAAACATATTCTGTAATTATTGTCCTATATACATGATTAGTGTAGCAATAGTACTGAACACTCTTCATAAAACCTTGCAATGAAGAAAACATATTCTGTAATTATTTTCTGTATATACATGATCATTGTAGCAATAGTACTGAACAGTCTTTATAAAAACTTGCAATGAAGAAAACATCTTCTGTAATTATTTTCTTTATATCCATGATTAGTGTAGCAATAGTACTGAACAGTCTTTATAAAACCTTGCAATGAAGAAAACATCTTCTATAATTATTATCTTATATACATGATCATTGTAGCAATAGTACTGAACAGTCTTTATAAAACCTTACAATGAAGAAAACATCTTCTGTAGTTATTGTCTTAAATTCATGACCATTGTATCAATACAAATGAAACGATAGTTTTACAGCCACGTCGTTGAAAAACTGGGTTTGCATTGATTGTCTTATTAACATGATCTAGCAATACAAATTGAATCGTTTTCAAACCACCTTATGGTGAACCTTGTATTGGTGCCTTTATTACTTTATGTGCAACACCATTGTAGCGATGGAACTGATGTTATATTCAAACAACAAATAAAATATATTTTGTAATTATTACCATATGTATATGATTTATGTAGCAACATAACTGAAAGAGAATTCAAACAACCTTACAACAACAAAAATATATACTGAGATTATCATATCATGTGTACAATTATTGTAGCAAAAAACTGAGAGTTCATACAACCTTACACAAATATAATATCTACTACGATTATTATCACATGTAGATGACTATTTCAACAACGGAACTGGAACAGTATTCCTACAACCTTACCATAACAACAATATATTCTGCAATTACTATCTTATGTATATGATTATTATAGTAACAGAACACAGTATTTATACAACCTTACAATGAAGGAAATATTGACTGAAATCATTTTCCTATTATGTACATTGTCATTGTTGAAAAAGAACTAAACACTATTTATTCAAACTTATAGTAAAACATATCTTCTGATATTATTATCACATGTAAATTATCATTGTAGCAGTGGAACTGGAACAGTATTTTTACAACCTTACAATGAAGAAATGTTTTCTGTAATCATTATAATATGTATAGGATTATTGTAGCAACATAACTCAATGAGTATTCATAAAACCATACAACAAATAAAATATACATAGACTGCAATTAATGTAGCAACAGATAAATGATCATTGCACCAACAGAACTGAAACTTTATTCATACAACCATATGATCAAGAAAATATATAATGATATTATCGTCACAGGTTAATGATTTTGGAGTGTGCTGCTCTACGGATAAGAGGACTCTGAAAACGGCAGACATCAAAACGTTTGAGAGTTTTGAACTTTGAATGTGGGAGAAGATGGAAAAGATAAGTTGGGTGGATAGAGTGACAAACAATAAAGTTCTATAGAGAGCGGGGGGGGGGGGGGGAACTGAAGTTTGCAATCACATGAGAGACAGACGTAATGAATTTGGCATGATGAATTTTGTTAAATATCATTGAAGGAACGATGGATGGAAAAAAGAATAAGGCCTACCAAGCACGTGTTCCAAACAGGAAGTCATTTTATTTACCCCCTCCCCCCCCCCCACACACACACGCATACATACACAAACCATATAAATGTTTACCACTCTTAATACTTCATATCTCAACCGCCTTCTTAAACATGAGATAGATTTATTAAACAAGAAATCATTACCACATGAAGCTTAACTACACGACTCCCAGCAGCATAATTATGGAAGGGAAGAAACATCATCTTCGAGATTCAGGCTGAGCATCTTGCAGACATGGAATACATGTTGCTCAAGACGTCGGCTTCTCAACTGAATGCATGAACCAAGTGAATCCGTTCTTGGTCGTGAGACATTTGAATGACAGATTTGCCTACTTCTTCGACTCCCATACTTGTTTGACTTGTGCAAAGCGCCTCCTGCTACTCACTATAAACGGAATAGAGAAGAAAGACAATTAAATAGTTTGAGTATTTGGACGCAAACTGATGGTTCACAAAAGAAAATTGGGGAAGAAAAGGAAGAACTAATATAATCTAAACATTTAGATATGCTACTCACTTATGGTTTACATAACAATAGGGGAGAAGGAAAAAAAAAAATCTTTTAATGAAATTTAATCCTGAAAAAGGGGAAACGGAAAATATTTTTGTAGCTGTTTTCGTTACGAATTTACTGCCATTGTTTATATTAGGGTAGCGCTCCAATGGATTTGGGAGCATTGTGGTACTTTGGTAGCTTTTGACTATGATATGCCAAGAAGGGCATTGAATGGGTACCTTTCAATGCTTGGGCAGTTTTTGAAATAGTTCAAGCACAAACCAGATTGCTTCGCTGAATACTTCAGCTGAAAATATTTGATCAGTGCCTTTGGCTGTGGTTTAGTACAAGGTTGTTCGACAATATATTTCGTTTTCACCTTTCTAACAATATAAGGGAACGGTTTAGTGTTATACACAGCCAGAAAGAGTAGAACATGGTACTTACGTTCATGTAAGATGACCTCAGCTGCATGGCCTAACCCAGCATTTTTCAATGCCAAATGAAGATCATCTACCTGCTCACTAGGTCGAACATGCCGTCTCCAGTCACGTAGTATCTCACCAAAGGCTGACCTAGAGACACTATTGAAGTACACGTCTGCTGGGTCGTTGTATTTCTTCATAGTGGAATAAGAGAGGCCAAGCTGGTAACCCAATGATATTACATCCTTTGGTGCATGGATCACATCGGCCAGGATCTCGAGAAGATTGTTGGATACATACTGCAATCGCCCATGCCTGTAGGTAAGTAAATTCATAAAGTTTAGAGGGTGGTGGACAAATGTAAACAAATAAAATACAAGCTGAAAGATGTTTGGTAGATTCGTTTGTAAGATATTGACGAGAATCCTTTTACTTTGTTAAATCACCATCATCACTCTTTATTGATCAAGAGTAGGCTGACAAAAGTTAGTTGTTCCTTGGTCATTATAGCCATACTAATTAAGGGTATTTGGAACTTTCTAGTGACGGGTTACGCGTTAAGAATGATAAATGCTTAGTCTGATGTCCATTTTCTGTTTAGTGTTAAAAAGCCCGAAGCAATTTATCATTCTAGCAGCTAACTATGATAGCTGAAGACAGGAAGTTATGGACAGCTGTGTATCAAGGTCTATTTAATTGTCGCCCCAGTGGCCTCCGCGGTATAGGACATAGACGATGGGTTGTGATATACGTTTACTTACGAATCTGTGTGATCGACTGCATAATCCGGTTCATCTGCATTAAATGGAATAAATAAATACAATAGGACTAAAGTTGTTTTTCGGTATTCAGAATTGCTATGTATTAAAAATAAATAGATGTGTTTTAAAAGAAAAATAATCGTAATTCAATGTTTTTGATTTAAACAACTTTTTTTCAGAATTTTCAGAGGATACGAGAGTGCAAAGAAATTTGTTAGAAACAGATTTCAGATCCGAAAAGGGCTACCCTATAGCCCTTCTTTGATATTTATTTTGTTAAGCAATTAGTGTGTGCTGTATTAGAGACTTTGAAGCACATTTAAATGATTCTTATTGAATGAGCAGAATAACTGAGATACATTGGAGTTACGTAAATGAAAATATGTAGGGCCTTCCAGGTAACTATTTACAGACATGACTCATGTAAGGTCTTTGAGATCAATGGTTACAATATATGACTTATGTAGGGTATTCAAAATAACATGATACAGAAATGACTTACCGGTATGTAGGGTTATTGAGGTAACTAGTTCAATAAAAGATTTATGTAGGGTCTATGGGTAATTGGCTACAGGAAGGACTTCTGTATGTTCCTTGAGGTAACGAGTTATAATAATTGACTTTTGTTAAGTCTTTGAGGTAACTCGTAACAGAATGACTGACATTCGATGAAGTGAAAAACACATAATAAACTACTTCCTGATAGTATTGGTTTACCTTCTTTGGAAACGATGAACTCTTTTTCTGCACGTTTTGCTGACCCTTGTAGTATGTCGATACGGCCGCTCTTCTTTCTTTTCTCTTCAGGAGAGAACTGAAGCTCGAAGTTCAGAGGGCTGCACTTTCCACTGAGAATACTCTTGATGGGCATCTTGGTTTGAATATCATGGAAATAATTAGTATAACGATGATAATAATAATAATGATATGGTCATTATGATAATAATAATATTCATAAATGATAATGGTGATCGGGAATAACATCAGAACAATACTAACAACACCATTAATAATACTAATATGATGATAAAAATAATGATTTAATACTGGTACTGAAAATAAACATGACAACATTATGTTAGCATATGCATATGTTTCTGTGAGGGAGAGAAATGATCGAGAGAGGGAATATATTGCATCGAGGATATCCTCCAATTTCGAAATTAGGAAGAGGTTTGATAATTCAGTGACTGTTTAAAAGAAAAAGTAACTTCTTTATCTGATTGTTGCATTTATTTTAAAAAGGTAATCTTAACAAATGAACGTCCAAGGAGTTCAATCCTAACTCCTTGGTCGACCACTATTCTTCAACGAACCTTATGGAATAAAATTCAGGCATATTCACCATTCTTTTGTTTCGTTTCGTCCCGTCGTCGAACAAGATCTTTAGTTCACTAGTTGCTGATCCTATAGAGAACGTGAATTCTTTCAGGACTTGGCAGTATGGTACAGAAGAACTCTTCTCCTTTCTCTTTATATCCTGGAATATGACATATAAAACCCGAATCTAGATATTGCAAAATGACTAAATTATACGCAGATGATTAACCTCAACTTTTGTAGTCCTGCCAAAGACTTAAACATATGAAAAGTTTATTTAGAATTGTTGACGTATCAATTACATAGTATAATTTTTTAATGAATAAACAGTCAAAAAATGTAGGTAGTATTAATGAAGAGTTTGGTTCCGAAATATGTTACCTATCTGTTACATGTTTACGGCACTAAAGATGAATGTTCGCCGTAAATAACAGATGCAGTTAAAAAACATTATACATCCATATATTTCAAGGACCCCGGGGGGGGGGGGGGGAGGCAGATGGTAGATATAGATTATCTGATGTAAATACCTCTATACGGTTCATATATGGATGAAGTAAGTACACACGTAGAGTTGGTCTCTCTGCAGGAGTCATGAAGACAGGCTGGAAGACTACACATTTCACCTGGAGTCCTTGAAGATCAGTCGATGACAGAGCCAAGACTTGAAGATGACGTGTGCAAAACGTTATCTTATCTTGTGAGATTTGTGACGGAGCCAAGCTTCTACGACCGAACTTTCCTTTGAATTAAAGAAAATACAAATTTAAAAATATTGATTATATTATCTTACTCCCCGAAAATATAGGCTTATTAGTAGAGTGGGAATTGATTTCGACTATTTCGAGTTCACGTTCTGATATTTGACTTCATTCAAGTTTCGTTCAGGGAGTTGATTCAAATGGCATAGAGGTTATTTTTCTTTATTATTGAAAAATAATTAAATATTATTTTACCAGCTTAATTATTATTCCAAACAGGTCAATTATTCACATCATTGGTCAAATTATTGAGATTCAAATTGCAAGTTAAGAAGTTTACTTATTATTTCAAGAGAACATAATCAAAATATGTCGATAACTTTGTACCTGGTCCTGTTCTCGTGTACAAGATAACAGGAAAGTCGTCTTTACGTTCATGGTGATTGGTGCAGTGTGGTAATACCACCTTGGCAGGCTTGAGCAGTTCTTGTGTCAGAGAACCTTCGATGACTGGAGTAATGACAACCTCACCCTCCCGTACAGGAAGCCTTTGAGTACCGTGAGTTTGGACGCGAAGAGTTACAACTGATCTCATCCCTTTGGGTATAGCTCCTTCAGGGATAGAAACGGCAACACCAAGTTCATCAAGGGTCAGTTCACCACCCTTGTGATCAATGATGCCATGCGAGGTGAAAGGTATATAGCTTGGTTGGCATGCCATAGCTAAGGAGAATAAGAATGAAACAAGACATTGATAATCCCCATATGAAACATAAAACAAATATACTATACTTTATCCATACAAAATATCAATTTGTCACGAGTTTTGTTCATAGTTATTTCCAATGCAGTCCATTTTTAGTCTTTTAACTGTAAAGCTATTTAGGGGTTTGAATACAAATGTATGAGTCCTCTCGAGTCAGAATGTGATTCAATTTTTTTTTAAAGGTAACCTCGCTTTTCCAATTTTTTTAAATTTTTACTCTGCTGTATAGAGTAAAGCTTGGTCAATGATTTAAAAGATAGATTAGCAAAATCTCCGAGATATTCCTGCAAAATTCAAACACATTAGTGGTATACCGCGCTTGTAAAGGCATAATTTCCTTTTTTATTACGTGTTTCCTCATCTAGCAACACGGGTCATGATTATCCTTTACTAATATAAATTAAATGTGCAGGCTCCTGCCGATTTTATGAATTTTCTCTGAATGGGGGGGGGGGGGGGGATGTAGGTTTCTGTTATAGTCAGGCGATAGTAAGTAAACATAATGAATCTGTCAAAAAAAAAAAAACCACTGATCAAGTAGGCCTACACCATTTAATGTAATGTGAAACACAGCGGAGTTGGAAAATGACACTACCTTCTGCTATCTTGACTGCTGCATCGTTAAAACGGAAAGCCTGGGCAACTTCCAGAAGCCTCTCCCTAGTCCCACCTTGGTGTACCCATTCTTTAAGCATCTTCAGAGTACTACGGCCAATCATGTGAGGCGGGAAGGTCACAAATTTGCTCATGATCTGCAAAACGCCAGAAGATTTAACGTTCAGGCGATGACACAAGTCCACAAGGTCTGTCATGGATCCAATGGTTATTGACATTTCTTCACGGCCTGTGGATAATGAAAAAAATGCAAATGTCAATAGGAGGGAAGGAAAATATCTAGGTAAATGCAATAGCATAATGATGGTGATGAATGAGGATATCGATGTCGTCTTAAAATAGTGAAATCAAATGTAAAACATTGATGAATGTAGGGGACATGTAAAGAAATCAAAAATAGTGTTCGTGGTTTTTAAATACATTTTAATACAAATCTAAACCTACTGAAAATCTTCTGTACTTCTGTATATCCTACTGCTTTAACGCCAATGAATAAAATAAATGGAATGTGAAAAAGAACTGAAATGCAAGTCTGAACTTGAAACTTTTCTTTGAAAGGGTAAATTTGATATGTCCTTATCAACACGATTACGATTGAACTCAGGCTTGATTCTAACGAACCTGTTTTGACATATGGGATATTGTAGTCCGAGAGAAGCTTAGCGAACTTATCTTCTCGTTCTTCCTCTTTCAACCCATTCCGCCAACTGTCTACGAGCTCTCGTGCGATCTTATGGAGTACCGACGAACTGGGTAGATCGATGAATCCAACAATGAGGTCATCATTTATACGGAGGGCTTTTCCAAGAGAACGTGCAGTTGAAAGACCTTTCACTGAAAGGGCTACGCTGCAAAGCTCTTCTGTGTCTGGTACCCCATCATGTCTTTCAAGGTCCTGATGAGACTCCGCTTGTTTTCCCGGTGTTACACTGGGAACATCATCTTTGAAGAAATATGATTCGTTGATTTAAAATAGAACATTTTAAGCACATTTTATTTGGTTCTGTTTGTTTGAGTAAGTGGTTTTGTTTAATTTCTATAGCCTGAGTTTGGTTACGATATTAAATCGAATATCCATACCGATTTCAAATTGCAAACATTTTTAAATAAATATTAAGAACTCCTCTATCTTGTACACAGTCTCAATATCACTAGTATGATGACATTAACAGTACATGAAGGTCATACACCTTTATGATTTCACAAACATGGACCACAAAATTGTGCGTATACTTACCACAATTTGAAGTTACAATGATCTCCATATCTTCAGGCTCACAACTAGGTTCATTTGGTTTCATCTTTTCCACAGGAGTTTCTTCTAGTTTACGAGAACTACCTTCGTCTGAAAGAAGACACATCATTACCTAAACGTAGTAATATAATCTAAAAGCGTCGCTTTAAAATTATTTATTAACCCTGTAGTAAATTACTGTTAAAATCTTAACTTCATAACACGCCATGGAATGTGTGAAAATATTACTTAAAGAGTCATATTATCCTAATAAATGGTGTCAAAAAGTGACCTCCCCGTTCTCAAGAGAGTGTAACATAAATCCCATTTTGATATTGTACATGTTCTTGTCTTTCCGGCTCTATATAGTCTATTAAAAGTGGTAAATGCGACCTATTATTGTGCATTCGCAGTTTCTTGAATAGTGAAACTTCGTGTTGTAAAACAAGATAGTATGCATGATTCTTCTTATCCTGTATTTATTTTCCTCCACGAAGTCCTGGATAAATAAAATAAAAATACTATGAGGCGTTTCCCATATTATTAGGCATAATTGTAATCGTTGTATCCGTACCTTCTAGGTTCTCCACGTTCGGTACTGCTTGGACAGACTCCCAAACAAGTTTTAAAGTCTGAATTGCTTCATTTCCCGATGTTTGAGATGCTTTCCATTTGGAAAGCATTTGGATGTTAGCGTCTCTCCTGTTAGACAGTGTCCGGTGTTGTATGTGTTCAAGCTCTTTCTTATCGAGACCCAGCTTTCCGCCAATCTCTGAAAACTGCTCTGGTTTGATCTTCCTGGAGAATGCAAGAAGTGTCTTGTCCGAGACTTCACTGTTGGGTGGAAGAAATATTATTTACACCAGAGGGGGAAAAAATGGTATATATATATATATACATATACTTTTTGTTTGTTTTTCCTTTTCATTTAGTGTCATATCTAACGTTTGTAATTTTCTAGTTTATGCAATCTTCCAGTAAACTCATCATATCCCTTTCACGAATATTGAAGAATATTGTATGAAACCGCTACATGTACTTAGTTTAAGGTAATCAAATTGTTACAGTATTATTTACTTGGATACCGATAAAGAAATACACAGAGACAGTAGCCTGGAATTATAGACTCACCCAGCAGAACCGATGTCTGATGCACGTATAGATCAAGTGAAAGGAGACGATATGATATAAGGAAATAAAGAGAAGACTATTTAAATTAATAGCTGATACCAAGGATGTTCTGAAGTTGTTTTTTCTCTCGCACTATACTTTTTACGAATTTCTTAAGTGCTTGATATAATTCAGCAGCAATACTTACAAAAAACGAAATACTTTTTGAATGAGTAAATCTACATCTCTTTTATATAATATTTCCTTCAGGATATTGCATTTGGAAGAACTTGACATAAACTTCAATTCCCTGATATACTACCTTTTCTGCTACAATTATACATACGAATTTTGCAACTCATTAATATGAAATAACGGGAAACAAACCATACGAAATATTTGAGAGATCATCAGACATTTATAAACGTACAAGATTAATTTGAACATAAGTGCCCTCATTTGTTTCATTGTTTCCTTCTTTGTTTGGTTGAATACCCTCTGGTAGCTATTAGCTTCGGTTTTTTTTTGTTAACCCTTTTTGGAATAAATTAACTTAATCATATTACCTCTGATTTTTCTTTATTTGTAGCATGTTTTAATCTACTTAATCCCATCGATACTACATTGAATAACGTTAATCATTTTACAAACTAAAGTGGAAAAGAATGGTTGTAAGAAAGTTAGATTGACATCGGTAAACCTGTCATCTTCATCTCTTCAGCAGGTGAGTCTAAAGATGTCATGAGTGAAAGTAACGTTTCCTTTGCTTGTTGACCAGACGGTTGTGCCCGACGCCATTCTACCAACATGTCATAGGTAGCCTGTTGTCTGTCTCTGAACCTCCTGTATTCTATGTTATCCAACTGTTGAATTCGGAACCCGAGAGCTACCCCCAGATCATAGAACTGATCCACTGTCATCTTTTCAGCAATGGTGTGGACATCAATATCTTCCAGGTCACTCTTCGAGATTTCTTCGACTACCCTGCAAAGCAAGATAATGGTATCGTGGTAATTAGTTTGAATAATAATAACAATAGTTTCAATTAACTGCAACAAAAGCAATGTGAATTTTAATTTGTAATAATAATACTTCTAATAATAATGATAAGGAGCACACTCTAGAAAGGTTTCAACCAGCTTAGTAAAGAAAAATGTTTAAAAAAGAAATACAACAATTGTCTGCAGGCTGCAGGATATTTTTTTTTTTTACTGACGATGATGATGAGGTGTTTGACCGAGGGCTCAGTGCATGATATAAGAACTGTTCGTCAAACAAGTACCCCCCCCCCCCCCCACCCCCTTGGATGGATCACAACACATATCATTGGGTAAATACCCGAATGGCGTCGAATTACCAGTAAGAGAACACATTTATGGGTCTCTGAATTCGCTGAACTGTCTCCATTTTCCTATTCATAATCCATGTCAGCTGCTGTCCAAAACTCGCTCAGTGGATAAGTGAAAATTGGGGTGGTGAGTTGTAAAGAAGGTCGTTTCGAGTCGAAGACAGAAATAACCTTCCCGTCCCCGTCCCCGTCCCCGCCTTTCCTCCTCTACCCCTACCCCCCCCCCCCCCCCCCATGCTACGAATGTAAAATTCATTTCATTGGAAAAACATTCAATTCTGCGAAGTAATATAAATGATCCAAATGGAAGCTTACCCTACGAACGAAACGGGTTCTGAAGAAGGTTCATACTTCGGTTCATCTGTGATAGAAAAGAAATAGGGAAAATATAGCAATCGATGTTCTGATGTGTACTGACTTAATAAGTAACCTTATAATTTTCTAAACTTTCGTTTGACAAAGATACTCCAAGAATCCTGCAAAATATACCGGTATAAATCCGATTATGTATTTCCGACTGGAATCGGAGGTCACATGGCAGCGTACCCTACAAATAACTCACCGTAATATGACTATGCTATCGCTCAACCTATGGTATTAACAATGTTATGTATTTGTGTTCATCTCTTTCCAACAATTGTTTTCTTTATTGAATTAAGCACATTTGCATATACTTTTAAAGAAATCAACTCGAGTGCATTTCCAGTACCCTATTGTAATAATGTGTATACAAAACCACGCTCATGTCATTGGTATGTTTGCACATTTCAATAGGTGATTCAAAAGGCCGTGGAAATTGAACTAGTTTCAGTATTTGAAGTTCTTTGTGATTGTGCTATTCTACTTTATTCATAATGCTTTAAACTCATACAACACTTTTCAATTATAATTAGGCTTCATCAGAACTTTATAATGACCATATAGAAATGGAGTATACATACCTGAGTATCTGATTAAGAAAGCAACAGTTAATGAAACCCCGACCTTTCCAGCCTGTGTAATCGTGATAATTACTGGGAAGTCTGTATTCTCCTCACGTGAAGTTACGGGTAGTAAAAAGCTGTGTTTCAGTTTGCTTTGAATATCTTTTTGAGAGAGAACCTGTTGTCCAGACTGAAAAATTATGATATTGATAATAATAACAATGACGGTGATAAAAATTAAATAATAATATTAATAATACTAAAAACTTTGTATTATCCTTATTATAGTAATCATTATTATGGTAACACTTTGGATCAGTGAAGAATAATTACAAACTAAATGATAATGATATTGATAATTATAATAGTCATAATCGCAATAACGAGTAATATTCCGAAACTTGATATCGGTATAGGGAGTTAATTTTCAAAACCGTACAATGAATACAAAAAGTTAAAGAAACACAGAATATAAACCACTAAAGATAAATTCATATAAGTAACAAGAGCTATTTGAATGCAAGCAGTCGAAAAGTATACATCCGCCGTCCGTGCAATTCTCATTTCCGCACATTTCTCCAGAAGCTAAGTGCGGTGAAATATTATGACTTCATTGACATTTGACCATTTATCTACTTCCTCTAAAGTGTCAATATGTCGTCTTCATATGGGGATACACACTTTCACCAGGTTTGAAGGTCATACATGTAGGGGTTCTTGAAACTATAAACCTAACTTTCCCCCAAAACTAACTAGGTCGTTTTCCTATAATAATACATATTATCACCAGGTTTGAACTTCATATTTGAAGTAGTTCTTGAGATACTGCAAGAAAGCAGGACGGACGGATAAGAGGAAAACATAAAAATGCAATTTCAACTTTAATAATTGCCTTCCTTTGCTCAAACTCATCCTGACGACAGCATGTGACTTGAACGTCATCAGACTTTGTTGCAACACTGATCGGAACCGCGGGATGAACTTTGCGGTATGACTGCTTTCCCTCCCCCTCTTGAACCTCCTGTGCGGAAAAAAGTATTAAGCTTTGAGCAAACGTCAGAAAGGGAATCAAATCCATGTAAATTGTAATATCTAAATTTAATAAAACTACGCCTAAATTTGGAAAGACAAAGCATTCAGAATTTCAATCGTAATAAAGGCAAAACGATATGGCATTTTAGTACAGGCGTGAGTATTAGATGACATGCCTGAATGTGTAAATACAGTGGTTTAGATGTTTTGAATATAGGAAAACATAACATGTTTCGAGAAAAGGGGGAAGAGGGACAGATAGAAAGAAGGGTATCAAGTGGAAAGGAGAGAGGATAACTTCATACTTTCTACACCCTTGCCTCAATCAATGATCTAGTTCCTTCCGATTTCTTCTACAGTTGCTTCTAATATGTTGGTGCCCTCGTCAATGATACCCTACCCTCTCAATGCCTGACCCAATCTACACCGCTATACAATGCTATTATAATTTCATGCTGCCGGTGCGTTGTGCTTACCGCGTCCATCCCAGGAAGGTTCGCATGGATATGGAGATGAACTTCAATCTCTTTGCCTCTTTCTATCGTATCTGGGATGTATGGAGTGCACATAAGTTGGTGTCGGATCACCTGCTGTACGAGAGGAATAAGAACCCACCACTCAGCACAGTAACCAATGTACAGCTCAAGATGTCCCTTGTACACTCTGCAGTATGGCGGTTCGTCTGGTGAACTGGATGACATCATTCTGGATGTTCTTGGTAGATCTATTGTTATTGGGTTACAAAAACAAAATGCATTTGTTTTTAGAAGTGTTATTTCGCAATCGAGCCGATCTGTCCTTTAAACTGTAAAGTGATATCCAACATTTCTCTCAGTAATGATGGCTTTGTGGAGAATAATTAGTTCATATTGTTTAACAGAGGGAACGCATGGGGAACGCACGGTCAGCGCATTGGAAAATTGCAATTTTGGCCAGTGCGTTGTCGTGCGCCCAACTTTTGTCGAAGCTAAAGCGAGCTGACACCAAATGCATAGCGTGTTGCTAGCGCGCTGAGCGCATACAGACCATACACAGAGCGCACATAACAACTTCCACGAATGCACAGCGTGCTGCTAGCGCGCTGGACGAATGGTCCACGCATGCACCGCGTTCTCAACATAGGTGGTCACACATAGACGACGCACGGCCCGCGCATCGGAAATCGGAAAGGCCGTGTGCCTAACTTTTGTCATGATTTTAGAAAAGCTAGCGAGCTGACACAAAATGCACAGCGTGTAGCTAGCGCGCTGTGCGTATACAGGGCGTGTGCTCCGCGTATGGCTGGCGCTAGTCTAGCGCGCTCCGCGCATGTCTGGCGTGCCTTTGGCGTGTACATTCATGCGTCGAGCTCCGCGCACACTTTTGAGCATGCTCAAAAAACCCGACGCACACATCGAATGACGACGAATGCATAGCGTGGGTCCAGCGCGCTCGACGAACGAGTAACGAATGATGACGCACGCCTAGCGAACGACAACGCACTGGCCAAAATTGCAAATTTCCAATGCGCTAGCCCTGTCGTCCCCCCTGCGTCCCCTCTGTGTGACCGGCCCTTAACGGGCACCGACTCTTCCATTTTGCCGAAAAATGCGAGTTGTAAATTGTTCCTCACGACTTTATGACGCTATGATGACGATACCTAGAGCTGGAACAACTACGAAATTCAGGATTTAAGAGTCAAGTTTCAGCGTGCATATAGGATATTTAAATTTCTATTACCTGCAATGAAAACAAAGAAACAGGGCATCGTATACTAAGAACTTTTGTTTATTTTGTTTTATTTTGCTTTGTTATTTTACCCGACTGCTAGGAAAGCAGTAAACTTGTTAAAAAGCAACAAGGAGACAATCAGCTTTAATAAGTGTTCTTCATTCCACTGGGAAATACCTAAAGGTGCTAGCACATCGACTGGGTTTCGGACCCGAGACCTCCCGGTTACGAAACCAATCTCTATCACTTGTCCTTATCGCAACTCATCAGTGTTGTCCCTAAAGTGCTTTGCTTGGTTTGATGAAAAGAGATCTCAGGGCAGTAATGTTCGTTTACTCAAGCATTAAAAACGGGTAAGTTTCAGCATCTGACCAGATGAACTTACCGTTTACAGAATCCCATACATGGGAAACAATGTCTGGTTTCACTTGATCAGGGTTGATGGCCAAGGTAGAGTGTGGTATCCTAATCTTAACAGGTTGGTGGAAGATCATGTTTGGAGGGTCACATCTGATCCCGTAGCAGGCCACTGATTCATCATCTTGGATGTCAACACTTGGAAGGTCTCGTAAGAGAGAAAAGGTGATCTTGCACCGGTCACTCTGATGAACAGCCTCAGGAGGAATAAACATTGATACGCCATGGTCTTTTAGTTCAATTTCCTGACTGGTATTGTTTTTGACTTCAACAGAGACGATGGCAGGTGTTGATAGTTCATCTGTCGTAAATGACACGAAAAAAAAGAAGAAGAAGAAATGAACAACAAACTTAACTGAGGTGAATAAGGGAGATAATGTGGGTATGACTGCATTGCACAGATCGGGAAAGTTATTGGAATGAAAAACAAATACTTTATTATTAATACCAATTTCATTCAAATCTTGTCCACAATAAGAATTGACTTCATTACCATTTACAAGGGTTGTGTGAATTACCAAACTTTGATAATCAAAACATGTATGTAATATTTGAATTAGGGTCTATGATAAAGCAATAATGTATTCTCTACGTTCCTTTTTTTTCAATGTATCTTTTTATTTCTCATTTTAACTTCATTTTGGGACTCGTTCAGCGTTTATCTCTCGTATTTGACCATTGATGTAAACCTTAATTAGAGGTGGGTCTACGTACAGGAATATAATTGAAGTGTTCGTAAGAGGTAAGTGGATGAGTTGTATGTAAATTACCCAAAGCATTAAATCCTTTGTTGATCCAGATTGGAAACTAAAATACCACGTTTTAATCATTGCTAGACTTTAATCAGTGACTTAATCGATAATAAAACAAAGTATCAGAAGCACTTTAATAATGAGCTTTTATGCTAAAAAATCTATGTGTGTTTAAATGTTCTTACCTCGATGCGACTTGATCTCCTCAAAAGAAGGTAACCTGAAATAAAGCATGTGTAAACAAAAATGGTTAAAGTGATCTCTATACGATTCAGGTAGACACCTATCGAGGGCAATTATTACTGAGGCTATAATCTTAGCGTTAGGTATAAAAAGAAGAAAGATTACATGGCTTTGCACCTGGTAATGCTGTAAAATACAATCATATAAAGAACTAATTAGAATATATGTTATAAACAAACGTGGTAGGGAATTTGAATCGTTTACTGAGTAGAAGTATTAAAACAGAGATTGAGTAGTCGCCCTGTTAGAACTGAATTAGAAGCCCCGAACATATAAAGAGTCATACTTGTCACGAAAAACTTACAATCTAATTGTCCCATTTCCATTTTTTTTTTTTTTTTAAGTATCAACATTTCCAATAAAGCCATGAAGGATAATAAAGGAATGGCAATTTTTAAATCTTCATTCCGTTACTTAGTCTCAAAAAAAAGTTAGATCTGTTATCAATCTTTTGCCTGAAAATTGACAGGGACATTGATATTCCTTATGATGTGAAAGAATCACCTAGACAAAATCATCTGTTTGACCACTTCGTCCTTGGCATATTGGATTGGTAGATGTCCTCTCTCGTCCCTCACATCTAACTTGGCTCCATTCTCTAGGAGATAAAACACCAAGGCTTTCTTAGGAGATAGTTCACCCCTGTAATAATCATCGGAGATCTAAAACAACAAAAAACAATTGCATTTATATGTATTATTTTGAGTACAGTATTGTCCATCAATATTTAAGGTGGATGAGCATCACAAAAACGGTTTTACCATGTACTTATTGGGAAGGTCCATGGTTTTACGCCGTCTCTTGGATTCACAGTAGTGAAAATCCCTATTTTCGCTGAAAATTCCCCATTCACACAAACACACAAACGTACACACTTTTCTTAGCCCAATACTGGGTTTCAGATAGGACTAACTACCGACCTAGAGAAGCAGGATATGTCAGTAACACTCCATGTGGACTTAAAACTAACCAATATTTTGACGTACACTGCAATGTTATTTTTTGTTCCGACTCTCGTCGATCTGGCGTCGGTCTCGTTGGTGTTACTCACCTTTCTAAGAGTGTCAGTTTGTTCCACAATTTTCTCTCTGTTATTGCAGAGTTTAATGGCTTCATGGAGACACGTCTGTCCGTCGGGTGACTGGACATTGAGATCAGCTCCCTCAGAAATCAACTTCTCAACGGTAGAGGTGTGACCGTGTAAGATGGCAAGATGGATATCCGTTAAATCATTCTGGTCGAGCTGGATATAAAGAAATACGCAGCATTAAAACTTGAAAATAAAAAATAGATATTAAGTATTGACAGGTAATCAAGAACATCCACTGATTCGAGTAATTGTAACTTGTCTATGATTTATATGAAGATGCAATGAGGTCTATTAAACTGTAGGTATTATTATGTATGATTATTAGTGGTGATACAAGGCAGTAAGTCAGCCTCGAGCTGGTTAAGTCTAAAGAAAAAATATGTAGTCAATGCATTATTTGCTCTATAGATTTCAGTATTTGTAATTTTACATTCATGAATTGAAAACATCGAGGTAGATGAATTTGAAATATAGATAATTGTTATCAATGTTTACCTTGGAATTGGAAAAGTCCTTGAATATGTCCGCAATGCTTCCGTACCCAAGGATTAAGGACAAGTTAAGAGGTGTCTGTCCGTGAATGTCTCTTACGTCAAATTGTGCTCCTCCTGTCAAAAGGACTTTAACAACATCTAGGTAACCGTTCTGAATAGCATGGTGTAATGCAGTCCTACCATCATTATCTCTCTTATTCATCTCAGCTCCTCGGCTAATGAGATATTTGGTGACATCAAGATGACCATTGTTGGCTGCACTGTGAATTGCAGTCCAACCCACATTATTTCCTTTATTCACCACCTCAGTGCCTTGACTTATGAGATATTTGGTGACATCAAGATGACCCTCCTGAGCAGCAAGGTTTAATGCAGTCCAACCGTCTTTATCTCTCCTATTCACCTCAGCTCCTTCGCTGATGAGATATTTGGTGACATCAAGATGGCCATTGAATGCAGCGCCGCGTAATGCAGTAATACCGTTATCATCTCCTTTATTCACCTCAGCTCCTTGACTGATGAGATACTTAGTGACATCAAGATGACCATTGAAAGCAGAACTGTGTAATGCAGATATACATTTATCATATCCTTTATTCACCTCAGCTCCTTGGCTGATGAGATACTTAGTGACATTAAGATGACCATTGAAAGCAGAACTGCGTAATGCAGTAATACCGGTATCATCTCCTTTATTCACCTCAGCTCCTTGGCTGATGAGATACTTAGTGACATCAAGATGACCATTGGTGGCAACACTGTGAAGTGCAGTTGTACCCACATTATTTCCCTTATTCACCTCTGCTCCTTGGCTGATGAGATATCTCGTGACATCAAGATGACCACTGCGGGCAGCAATGATTAATGCGGTCCTACCGTCATTATCTCCCCTATTCACCCCAGCTCCTTGGCTGATGAGATATTTAGTGACATCAAGATGACCATTTATAGCAGAACCGAGTAATGCAGTTCTACCGTCATTATTTCCCTTATTCACCTGGGCTCCTAGGCTAATGAGATATTTGGTTACATCAAGTTGACCCTCCTGAGCAGCAATGTTCAATGCAGTCCAACCGTCTTTATCTTCCATATTCACCTCAGCTCCTTTGCTGATGAGATACTTAGTGACATCAAGATGACCATTGGGGGCAACACTGTGAAGTGCAGTTGTACCCACATTATTTCCCTTATTCACCTCTGCTCCTTGGCTGATGAGATATCTCGTGACATCAAGATGACCACTGCGGGCAGCAATGATTAATGCGGTCCTACCGTCATTATCTCCCCTATTCACCTCAGCTCCTTGGCTGATGAGATACCTCGTGACATCAAGATGACCAGCTTTGGCAGCACTGTACAATGCAGTTCTACCCTCATTATTTCCATTATTCACCTGGGCTCCTAGGCTAATGAGATATTTGGTTACATCAAGTTGACCCTCCTGAGCAGCAATGTTCAATGCAGTCCAACCGTCTTTATCTCTCCTATTCACCTCAGCTCCTTCGCTGATGAGATATTTGGTGACATCAAGATGGCCATTGAATGCAGCGCCGCGTAATGCAGTAATACCGTTATCATCTCCTTTATTCACCTCAGCTCCTTGACTGATGAGATACTTAGTGACATCAAGATGACCATTGAAAGCAGAACTGTGTAATGCAGATATACATTTATCATATCCTTTATTCACCTCAGCTCCTTGGCTGATGAGATACTTAGTAACATTAAGATGACCATTGAAAGCAGAACTGCGTAATGCAGTAATACCGGTATCATCTCCTTTATTCACCTCAGCTCCTTGGCTGATGAGATACTTAGTGACATCAAGATGACCATTGGTGGCAACACTGTGAAGTGCAGTTGTACCCACATTATTTCCCTTATTCACCTCTGCTCCTTGGCTGATGAGATATCTCGTGACATCAAGATGACCACTGCGGGCAGCAATGATTAATGCGGTCCTACCGTCATTATCTCCCCTATTCACCCCAGCTCCTTGGCTGATGAGATATTTAGTGACATCAAGATGACCATTTATAGCAGAACCGAGTAATGCAGTTCTACCGTCATTATTTCCCTTATTCACCTGGGCTCCTAGGCTAATGAGATATTTGGTTACATCAAGTTGACCCTCCTGAGCAGCAATGTTCAATGCAGTCCAACCGTCTTTATCTTCCATATTCACCTCAGCTCCTTTGCTGATGAGATACTTAGTGACATCAAGATGACCATTGGGGGCAACACTGTGAAGTGCAGTTGTACCCACATTATTTCCCTTATTCACCTCTGCTCCTTGGCTGATGAGATATCTCGTGACATCAAGATGACCACTGCGGGCAGCAATGATTAACGCGGTCCTACCGTCATTATCTCCCCTATTCACCTCAGCTCCTTGGCTGATGAGATACCTCGTGACATCAAGATGACCAGCTTTGGCAGCACTGTACAATGCAGTTCTACCCTCATTATTTCCATTATTCACCTGGGCTCCTAGGCTAATGAGATATTTGGTTACATCAAGTTGACCCTCCTGAGCAGCAATGTTCAATGCAGTCCAACCGTCTTTATCTCTCCTATTCACCTCAGCTCCTTCGCTGATGAGATATTTGGTGACATCAAGATGGCCATTGAATGCAGCGCCGCGTAATGCAGTAATACCGTTATCATCTCCTTTATTCACCTCAGCTCCTTGACTGATGAGATACTTAGTGACATCAAGATGACCATTGAAAGCAGAACTGTGTAATGCAGATATACATTTATCATATCCTTTATTCACCTCAGCTCCTTGGCTGATGAGATACTTAGTGACATTAAGATGACCATTGAAAGCAGAACTGCGTAATGCAGTAATACCGGTATCATCTCCTTTATTCACCTCAGCTCCTTGGCTGATGAGATACTTAGTGACATCAAGATGACCATTGGTGGCAACACTGTGAAGTGCAGTTGTACCCACATTATTTCCCTTATTCACCTCTGCTCCTTGGCTGATGAGATATCTCGTGACATCAAGATGACCACTGCGGGCAGCAATGATTAATGCGGTCCTACCGTCATTATCTCCCCTATTCACCTCAGCTCCTTGGCTGATGAGATACCTCGTGACATCAAGATGACCAGCTTTGGCAGCACTGTACAATGCAGTTCTACCCTCATTATTTCCATTATTCACCTGGGCTCCTAGGCTAATGAGATATTTGGTTACATCAAGTTGACCCTCCTGAGCAGCAATGTTCAATGCAGTCCAACCGTCTTTATCTTCCATATTCACCTCAGCTCCTTTGCTGATGAGATACTTAGTGACATCAAGATGACCATTGGGGGCAACACTGTGAAGTGCAGTTGTACCCACATTATTTCCCTTATTCACCTCTGCTCCTTGGCTGATGAGATATCTCGTGACATCAAGATGACCACTGCGGGCAGCAATGATTAATGCGGTCCTACCGTCATTATCTCCTCTATTCACCTCAGCTCCTTGGCTGATGAGATACCTCGTGACATCAAGATGACCAGCTTTGGCAGCACTGTACAATGCAGTTCTACCCTCATTATTTCCATTATTCACCTGGGCTCCTAGGCTAATGAGATATTTGGTTACATCAAGTTGACCCTCCTGGGCAGCAATGTTCAATGCAGTCCAACCGTCTTTATCTCTCCTATTCACCTCAGCTCCTTCGCTGATGAGATATTTGGTGACATCAAGATGGCCATTGAATGCAGCGCCGCGTAAAGCAGTAATACCGTTATCATCTCCTTTATTCACCTCAGCTCCTTGACTGATGAGATATTTGGTGACATCAAGATGACCATTGATGGCTGCATTGTGTAATGCAATACAACCGTCGTTATCTCCCCTATTCACCTCAGCTCCTTGGCTGATGAGATATTTTGTGACATCAAGATGACCATTGAATGCAGCGCCTTGTAATGCAGTTTTACCCACATTATCTCCCTTATTCACCTCGGCTCCTTGACTGATGAGATATTTGGTGACATCCAGATGACCATATTGTGCACCACTCTGCAGTGCGAAAATCACATTACCATCATCATTATTCGCTCCAGCTCTTTGACTGATCAGATATCTGACTACATCAAGTTTACCGTATCTTGCTGCAATGTATAAAGGATCGTAGCCTTTAGTATTAACCTGGTTTACTTTTGCCCCCTGACTGATAAAGTATCGTACTATATCAAGATGACCATTCCTTACAGCGCTGTACAATGCAGAGTAGCCGTCTTTGTCTTCTTTGTCCATATTAGCTCCATTGCCGAGTACACATTTCATTGTTTTAAGATGTCCGAGTGAAGCAGCAAGATTTAAGGGTGTTTGTCCATCTGGATTCGCCTTCTCCACATCAGCTCCATGGTTTATGAGATACTCGATGACTTTCTCCTGGCCATTTTGGACTGCTATGTGTAAGGGTGTGTTTCCATTTCGGTTTGTTTGATTTATGTTTAAACCAAGTTTTAACAAACGTTTGACGGCTTTAAGATTGCCCCGCAACACTGCTTCGTGGATCTCTTCATTCACATCATCCATGTTTGTTAATGTCTCGCGGCATCACTGGATCAGTAAGCTGTCTGGTCGCAGATCATTAAGTCCTATATTCCTTCCTTGCTATCATCTGTTAAACTGGCATTACTTGGCGTCATCACTGTGTATCCAGAGAATGCCCGTCGTAACATTAGATTCGTTTGTCATCGAAGCTCGATCTGGTGATAAAAATAGTGATAATGAGTAAAACAAACAAAAACAAAAAATCGCATAGGAGTGTTGGAGGTATAGTCCAGTTCTGGTCATGCGATTGCATTGTGAAAGAAACGTTGTGGAATCGATGAGAAAAGGTTGATCATCTAGCTTATATGTATTGGTGTGTACTGCAAGGTTCTGGAATCATCAAAATGATAAGGAATTTGGCCCAGTCTTGGTACAGTTACAACCACTGTACAAAGAAAGATGTATACGGAACTACGCGACACGTGCTTTAGATCACGAGAGTCAGGCTGGACTAGCACATGCGCTATTTTTACTCTATTTTACCATCCATCACAAACTCGTTGTAAATAGTCATTTATTGTTTTACTCTTCATACTAAATTTACTTATAACTATTTTAATTCATGTTATGATTATATTTATGTTTTATTGACATTGTCATTATCTTTTGTTTTAATGTTTTCAATGGTGGTTGATAAATAAATTCAATGCAGTTCAATTATTGTTTTTGTTATTTCTAACATAGTCCTGACATTCAATAAAACATGTTTCTTTAGGCCTACAATTCTCCATATGATTGTATTAATCGAATTTGTTTTCACTGGCTGCATGCTGTAGCAACAAACGTTTCGTTGATGACCAGCCATGCATGAAGGCTTCCGTCTTCTTTGTTGTTAGGACAAATAGCCAGTGGAAAGGGTTCGTTTAATAAAAATATTAGTGGAAATGCAAGCATTACTCTAAACAAACAAAACTTTGTTATTCCTAGCTCATTTTTCCTGAATGAGGTATCATATGAAAGGGCAGAAGATAACATTTCTAGAAATGTGATTCTCTCTTTGAAATTCAGATACCGTCCGCCAAATGACTGTTTGGTACCCTCTCTTCAAATTGTTTTTAGTCACTCTTGCGTGAAGTATATGCATCATACGAGTTGCATCAGAGAGGATCTAAGCTTTACAAATATGTGTCATTTTTTAATTATAATTGTGATTAAGTTATGATAAAACATTGATAATCCTCGGTTTCGTTTTTTCTGGGACGCACCTGTATATAGTAAATATTTAAGTAATATTGACTGCCTTCAGGGCAATACGATATATGACATGTCGTATTGACCTGAATTAGGCAGTCAATATTACTATTATTAACCACATCAGACATCTAGAGCAAACAAGAAACTCTTACTATCTTATACTCTTAAATTATGTAGGCTACACAGGGTTTCTTAGCATTAGAAGTTGCAAAAACATCGTCAAACCAGCACTTTACATCCAGTGTTTGACAAATTTTCGATACAGTTGCAAACAGTGTGCCTAGGGTGTGATTGTTACGTCACAATAGAGTTCGCCCAAAGTGCGCATTTTCTTATACGCGAAGCGCGATGTAAATTACAGAAGCTGATGCGCGATGTAAATTACAACTGGGTCGATATTATTGCTCACTAGTTTAACTCGCATTTTGCCATTGACTTTTCAGAGCGGGCTAAAATATGTGTTCATTGGTTTACTGTATAACCATATTGACCGGCAAATTACCCATCGAACCTTGAGGGCAATAACATTTAAGAATTGCCCTGCTCAGATGTCTGATACGGTTAATAATTATATTGTGCTGGAAATATTGAATGCAGCGTTCTCCATTGCATCTTTTTTCTCTCTCTCTATCTCTCTCTCTCACTTTCTCTATCTCCCCTATCTTTTTATGTTCCCTTCCCCTCTCTTTTGCTACCCGCTCTCCTTCTATTGCTCTGTCTCTCTGTCTCTCTGTCTCTCTGTCTCTCTCTCTATTCTTTCACCCTTCCCTCTCTCTGTCTCCCTCTCCCTCTCTTGTTCTGCCTCCCTCTTCTTCTCTTGCTTTGTCTCCCTCTGTCTCTGCCCCTATCTTTTTTTTCTACTCCCTCACTCTCTCCCTTTTCTGCCTCTGGCTTTCGCTTTCCCTCTATTATGTCTTCAGGTGTTTCTTAATTTTC
>JAVYIG010015076.1:0-38037 GCA_035222895.1 Strongylocentrotus droebachiensis | reverse complement strand
GTTTCGAGAACAAATTTTATATGACAAATTCACAATCATGAACTATACAAAAAATTTCATCAAAATCTATTTTATAATTTGCGTAAAGCAAAATAGTCTCTTTTATTGTTTTTTCTTCTTCAATTTCTGAAATGAATCCCTTGTTTTTTAACAAAGAATTATTGAATTTCCAATAACCGGGAGCTCGCTTTATCTGATTTAAGCTAAGACTATTAAGAATGGTCCGTTCAATAACGCGGCAAAATATCCAATTCGTGTACAAATGAAGTTCTGAAGATATCAAAGAGAAGTTTAACCTAATTTGTTTAAAAGGTTTGGTTGACGCCAAGTATAAGATCTTTTAGCTGGAAAGGTAATTCTCCATGGATCGCTTAAATGTAATTCTTTCTTCCTTTTATCAACCTGTTGTTTTGCTCGAAGGTTGTTTACATGGAGGTTATAACATGTATCAGTAATAGAATCTCGTACTGAATTCCAATCCCCGCAAATAATGGTATGCGGATTTTCATAATTTTTTGAAGATAAGCAACAAATGTTGAATTGTCTGTATTTGGCCCATATATCGATGCGACTGTAATAGTATACTCGTAAAGTGGCAAATAATTATAAGACCACAAAGCTTCGTACATTGTCTATTTTTACCCTATTTTACGTATTTACTTGGACCGTGCCTTCAAAAATATAAGCTACTAGCCTACTACTCTTGAAATCGACGTATTACAAGAAAAAAAAATTGCCTGCCCATTACTTACGTATTTCGTTTCCTATATCTGGTACAAAATGCGTACTGAATGCAACACACGTCACATTACTTTGACTTTAGATATAACAAAATATTCTGTCTTCTCCGACTATCCCCCAGGCCACGACAATTCAAGAAAATAAACGTAATTTCGTCTTGCATCATACATGATTTTGTTAAGAAAAAAGGATAAGGAACTACCTGTGGAAGTATTCCTTTTATAATTTATACACGAATAACGAGAACAAATAAAAAACAACATAACAACAAGAAAAGGGACTCGCAATGTAAGCCCCTGGAACGACACACAACGGAAATTCGAATAATAATTGTCCTCCATATTATTATAAGGGATTCTACAAAATCCATTTCATATGTTAAATCCTATACAAATTGCCTTATTTGCCTACATAGTAAGCTTTCACACGCAATTTTGTATTTTTTTATTTTATTTGTAATCATTTCTTTAATGTGTTTTTTACTTATTTAAATGTCATTACATTTCATCATTAGTTCAACACAATTGAGATATGTTTTTCCAAATCATGAGCAGTGGTCACAACAATTGTTTAGACCAATAATTAAACGATAATATGTGTCTTCTGTATTGAATTACCATTTTTCCCATGAACATCAGAAATACATTATTCAAAATATGTTTGTCTTCTTTTAACTCAACATTTCAACAACTATTTGTGTCTTGAGTAATCCATTTTTATCATATTATGTATGGAAATTACCTTGAATATAAATATATTTTTTAATGTTTTGCAAATGAAAATAAATAAAATCCCTGTGGAGGGAAAAATATGGAAAGAAAAATTAGTTCAACATCTCATCCAGAATGGATATTTGTAATATTAAAATCCTATAATGAGTGTCTTAGTCAGTGGCGTTTCTATGGGGGTGACAGAGGAGACTCGTGTCTACGGCCGGCTCTTGCAGGTGCGTACACACAAAAAGATGGAGAAAGAGGACGAAAGGGGGAATTCATTATCTGTAATGAATGAATAAGAGATGGTTTGAGGAATAAGTGAACAGAAAATCACTTAACCCGCACTTCGTTATTCTAAAATTCGAAACTCTACTGTTCAATAACAACCGATGTCTTTTAAAGTTCCAATATTTGGGCTGCGAGGTAGCCAAATTGAGTTAAATTTGATGTAGAAGTAACATTTTTAATAATAATAACACTTACAATAATATTATGATCAATAATAATTATAATAATAACAATAATTATAGTAGGTTCTTGTATGGCATTCACGTCCGTCAGACTTGGCGCTCCATAATTCATTTTACCATAATGAAAGTGTTTTTTAAGGCTATTGGGGGCTTGCTTGATTTGCTTGTTTGAGAAATGTATAAGCAGGATGGTTGTTATTCGGCCACTAGGCCTTAGCCCCCACCCCTTCAAAATATGCCCTATGGTTTAAGTGCTCCTTTGCGAATTTTCCCTATAATAATAATAATATACCGTACTTATATAGCGCATATCACAATAATTATGTCTCTTTGCGCTGTAAGAAAGAGTAAGAATGAAAGGTGGATAAAGTAACATGAGTTATATATTTGTAAAAGTGCAAAGAAAAAGAAAATCAAACAGAAATAAATCAATCAAATCAAATCAATAAACCAAGAAGAGTGAGGTATGCTCAACATACTCTCGTTAACATTGGAAAGTATTTTTGAAAGAGATGTTTTAAGACGCGTCTTAAAGTTATCAACGGTACCACAATTTTCGGCCGATGCAACCTGAAAAGAGCGAGACCCGTAGGATTATGTATTTATTTGTGGAATGGCGAGGAGAGACTTTTGGGAAGATCTGAGGGTTCTGTTTGGCAAAATAGGCAAAATGCATAAGGAAAAGCGTTTTTAAGGTTAAAAATGAGAGAAAATTCTACCGCAATTTCATTTTCTGTCCCGCGTGCTAAAACACCCACGTATGCCACAGTTGTCATACTGAAAACCAATAGGAGAGTTTGCCGCCAAAGGAGGGTGTGTCAAACAATTAGAAAAAACTTGATATAACCCTACAAACAAAGAGTTATAAATCGCAATAAACAGAAAAGAATTACAGCTACAGGGCTATATCGTTAATGTATAACCCCATCTCTCGTATTTTGTAATCTTTTTATTAACATCATCCGGCCTTTATTCGTATAGTTAGAGGAAATGTACAGCATTAAACGATGTACAGTAACCTGCAATACTGTACCTTTGAATAATGAAAACGTTCTCCTTCTCATTTGAATGTGGTCATTCATGGTAGCTACAACTTTATTCAGTTCAAACTCTAATCTCATTTCTATTTGTTCACGAGTGTATGCTAGGGGCATAGGACCACTTCTCTCCCACCCACCCCCCCCACCCTCCCTTTTTAACAGATGTTTCTGTATTAATTGAAACAAATCAAAAACAAAATACTCAAATAACAAAATATTAAAATGATTTTAATGATTTTATATAAAACATAATTGGTTTACATAAAATGTTACAACTGAAATACACACAAAAAATGCAAACATATTTTAATTGAAAACTCGAAAGTATGGAGGTACATGTAAATCAAAGAATCAAGATAACTGCAGGGTCGACTATTATAAACATGAATGCTTGAGTCGATAGCAGCCGGGAAGGGGTGTGGTACATGACGCTGTAATAGGAGTATGTCGGAGAATAGAGTCATGTAGAGTTTTTTCTTTCTTTTCAGAAAGTATCTAGATATAAACAGTGGGAAAAAAAGAAAAGGAAAACATGCAAGTGTGTGCATGTGGACGTGTGTAGGTCAAGTAAGTATTTGATTCATTTTGTTCATAAACTGGTCATCTAAAACTTATTTATATAAACAAACAATTAAAATCGTTAAGACTATTATAATGTTCATGAATATTTGGATATTATGTATTTTTTAATCGAGGCTTTTAATGAACAAAGAGATACAGAGCGTTTGATATTGTCAAGTAAAGCATTCCAAATATCTGGGTTAGTTAAATGGAAGTCGGATGAGTGTCATGTAGGATAAAAATGTATATTACCATTGTAAACCCAAATATTTCGAAATGCTAATGGTATAGTATTTTTCCAAAAATTGACTGAACAGAAAGATTGCAGTTTGAAAAATATGAATATCAGCATTTTGTAATGTTTTAGTGTAAAATATGGGAATTGTATGGGCTGTACAGTTTTTGTATATTGTGAATGTGTACAAATACACATTAATTTAAAATCAGTACTACTTTACTACTAAGCCCCAAGTTATCACTTAATTCGTACATTTCCAAATTTTCGGCACTTGATATTTGGCAAAATATCCTTAAGTTCTCTAAGCGGCTGCAAAACTATTATCTTTTTAAATGGATTAACAAGCAAGTAAGTGATGAAAAGCAATTACTCTATTTTTTGTCGTGTAGTCATGTATTTCCTTATATCCATTTAAAGTTTGTTGAATATTAAAATGGTAGATTTCAAGTAATTTAAAAAAAAAACATCATTATAGCTTTTATTTTGATATCTGCTTCACGATATGTAATAAGGAGTAATATCATGCATTCAAAATAATTTTCCCCCAAGTAGTCGGCTTTGTCTGACGCCAGACTGTCCGCGGCGACGAGCGTGACTTTGACGTGACAGAATCTCTCCCATAAATATTTAATACAAACACTTTTCCGGGGAATTCTAGATTGAAAAAGATCTCCTCACTACATAGGAAATATCGATAAATGTATAACACAACAAATAGACATGTACTTTCATTATAGACGTTATTTTTCTGGTATTAATAATCAAATGACAATCATATTTCAAAATTAAAAGCGCTTTTGAAGTGTTGTCACTTTAATTTCTTTTCCCTTTGAACTGGTTATTTTCCGATCAGTAGTTTGAAATTTAAAATATTTAATCATAATTTCCTACGATTTCTTTTTCACTATCATCATTTTTTAAATTGAAATATATTTTCTCAACACAATTATATTCCTAACCCATTTTTGTGTTAGTTAAAACATTAAACGTAGTTCAAGGATTCGCATATCGACTTGTTTTGCTCTCATTTTGTATTAAACTTCACATGGAAAATTATACGGCTTTACCTGTAGACTTGTAGAACTTTATATTTATTTCAGGTGGCAAATTATGTTATTCCGTCATTAAAATGTTGGTAGATTGATATCAATTTAGGTCTAAAATAACCTTCATTTATACTTGGGTGCTCAGCAAATATCATATTAAATTCGATTTCCTAATTCAAATGCTCAATTTATGTTGGGGAGATGTTTATTAAAAAAAGTGTTTTGAATCGAGATATTACTGTGGATGTATATTTCTTAGTTTTCAAATGTACTTTAAAACTTAACAGATTATTTCGATTATCTAAACATAATTTCTAATTACTTATTCAAGCAGAGGCCTTTTTTAATTGAGTCATGCTAATATAAATATAAGGCATATTCTAACTTTCATGACTGAAATAAGTGAGGCAGATTTGGACGAACTTTCTGACACTACCTGCACGGGGGAGTACGAGGAGGTTTTCCCCACGGGCCTCTCAGGGAGGGCCGGTCGGTCTATGTATGATCTGAGGGCTGGTAAATATGATTCTCGTATAATGTGGGGTGGGCCATTCGCATCGAAATTTCCCGTGCGAATTCTATTCTCATTCTTTCTCCTGGATATCCGATATAATCGACATTGGCTTCGTGTGAAATTTGGTTTCGATTTTTTTTTCTTTCAAAACTATAAGTAAAAGTTTGGAGAAGAACTTTGGTGAACAAAGAAAGGTCTACCAGGGTGAATTATTTTGATAATTGCTCATGGTGTAATTCAAATAGTCAATTATTATCTATACGTTATTATTTTCTAAATAATTAAATATTTGGAAAGATCTTAATTTCCGTTCTTGTTTTCTTGTTCTTGTATCTTGTTGAAATATACGCTTTTTTCCGTGAAACAGTTTCGGGATATGTGAGTAAAGATTAATATGCTTATAGATAATGAATGTAATAAAGTTAATTAAGAATATACTCTAAAAACTGAAATGTTAAATCACCATTTAAAAGGGCCGATGAGTGACCACTCTTTCAAAATGGTAGATTAACACTTTGAACATGCTGGATCCAACACTATAAAGGTTGAATCTAGCAGGTTGAAAGTTACAATCTGACATTTTGAAAGAGTGGTCACTCCTCAGCCCTTTTAAATTAAGTTTTAACATTTTAGTTTTTAGAGTATAGTAACTAACATACTCTATTTTGAAAAGCAAAAAGTTGGTTATTTTACCTTTTTTAAAGAATGATACAGCTGCAGATACCCCACACTGCAGTGGCTTGTTTCACCTTTCTTGGCGGTATCGCGGAAGTTTTTCCAGCACAGCTGTGCGTCGCCTGGCGCCAAGAGCACATCCGCAGAGATATCACCCGGGTTCTGCATGCATGGGTACGATGACAGCGTGCAGAATGAAGAGTCAGGCTGACATTTATAAGTTCATGGAGCTCAAATGAAATTAGGTCAAATTTACCTATAAGGTGGTCATCGAAACTTGATAAAAGATGCTTTTCCGCACTTTGAAAAAGGACTCCGGTCAATGGTCAAAGGAATGCTGACGGATGCGTGTAAACCGAAGGATGGCACGCGAGAGAAAACCGTAGCCCATTCTGTCCTAAAGATTTTAAATAGTTCGCAAAAGCCATTCATGCAAATGACCATATTTTTTGTTTGTTTCGTTAGATATTTTGTGCAGCACGCATGCGCTGTGGAGCCAGGAGGGCAAACCTAATAATGATTATCAATTTGCTCTTATACTAATCAACTGATTCTTTCTTACTTCAAGAATGACAATCATAATCTTTACCTTTTCAATTCAAAGGCGGTAATTTGTTATCAATGTCTAGCATGCAGGGGCAACGAAGGAGGGGGCAGAGGGACATGCCTCACGAAAATGATTAGGTGCCCGGACGTCCCACCTCAGGAACACTAGGGACTTTTAGATTTGCACGACGAGAACGTGGACTGCCACGTCGGACATCCTTTTAAGGCACTGCCGGGCACTTCTCGTCGTGCAAATCTAAAAGTCCCTATTCTCACAAACTGCAAAGAAAAGAAGATACCAATAACTGCAAGTATGCCTATATAGCGCTCTAGTGCCCCCCCCCCCCTCTGCAATGGATGCTACACTGCTTCGCATACTTCTTTGAAATATTCTCAGGTTCCAGAAAATACATGTGGGGTTTATTATAATGACTTATCATGAAAGCAATAATAGCCGATCTTCAGTGCCTTTCAACAATAAAATCGTACCACGCCCCGGATGGATATTACGTAGTGTTAAGAAAACAGTCGATGATTCAGCACTTTTATAGACTGTTGTAATAATGAAATTATATTATAAAAAATCCCTTGCTCGCTCGAGGATTATCATGAAAGGCTTTAATGGTCGTGATGGTAATGTTTATCTAAATCCCAATACCTTATGATATCGATGCGTACGAAAGCGTCTCTTCTTAAGAATGTTATTCATCATAAACAGTTCTTCTTTATCAGATGGATATCGAGCTATTCAAATTTGTTTCCGGTGTATCATTGTCGGGATCATTGTACATAATATTCTTAGGGCCTACGCCTATTGTGGCCTATTGGTGTGGGCCTACGCCTATTATGGCCTATTGGTTATCACTGACCCTATATGACACCAACTGAAGAAGAAAAAAATTGACACGCTTTTAAGTTCGCTCAGCCATTGTCACTATTTGTGAGTGGGTGTGGTGTACGTGTATGAATATGAATTATGTGCGTGGGCGTAAGTGTGTTTGTGATTTGCTTCTCATTTATCATGTTTACGAACGATTGTGATATTAGAGATTTTAAACTATAGCGTGTCTAGGAGGGGGGGGGGGGGGTGGGAGCCAAAGCCCAATAAAGACAAATGGGCCCGAATTCACAAAGGAGGTTTGTCGACAAACCTAGGTTTTCGTGCGTCATCATTATGACGCGTTTCGACGCGTTTTTACAAACCAGGTTTGTACAATACGCGTCATATGACGTACATAAACCTAGGTTTGTCGACAAACCTCCTTTGTGAATTCGGGCCATAAAGTAGTGGTGAAGCCCCCCTCAAACGCGGAACCCTTCCCGCCCCCGGCTCCCCTTTCAAGAAAAGAAAGAAAAGGAAAACAAAGATGAATGCTATAGAGACTAACGATTTGAGGACAAGAAGCAATAGATAATGATGGTTTGACAGTCTCAGGGGCGGATCTAGGGGGTTTCGGCGGTTTAACCCCCCCCCCCACCCCTTGGACGGCCAAGTGAGAAAAACAAAGGCAAAAAGAAGAAGAAAAAAAGTAAAACGGCGCGATTTTTGGAAAATCCTCGATCCGCCACTGGGTCAACTCCCCCCCCCCCCCACACCTTGACAAAAAGCTAGATCCGCCCCTGAGTCTTGATTGTATCTGAAACAGGACATCCAGTATACCCGAGATTAACCTGGGGATTAAAATGAATAAAATAAACAACTGGATGGAGGTCTATGCCCAAGCATTCGTGTTTTTGTTTACCAGTAATGTGATTCTCCTCGGGAATGCAGACCAGCGAGGTGCAGTTAAGCCTATATAGTATATTAGAATGTCTTCTATATTTGTAATATGGTGGGATGCTTGATAGTGAAAGACATTTCGCATTTTCTCATGTAAGTTGTCGCGCCCTCTCATTATGAAAAGTACCTGGCTATATCATTGCTTGCATATTTTGTTTGAAGTTACAGTTTATAGACTACAATGCTTGGATATGACTTTAAATAATAAATAGGAAAGGGAACGCAAATTGAGCACTTAATTGTTTTAAAGATGGCAAATATCGGGTACAAAAACGTTTTAAAATTGACAAGAGGGGAATTTAGGATGCAGTACAGAATTGGACATAGCGCTAGCAACACTTTGGTTTTACTACAGGAAGCCGTAAATAATTAATGGCTCGGCAGTCTTGACTCTAAATTTGAAACAGAGCATCCAAAATACTTCATAATAGGTACACACTGTCAATGAATACAGATAACTTAACAAACAAACAAATAACTAAATAAACAGATACATAACTCAATGGAGCTCGATATATTCAAGTTGAGCACGAGCTGATTCTGTCTTTGATATTTTCACCAAAGACAGGGTGATTCTGTCAATAGACTTGAATGTTAGAGACCATTCGTATTCCCTCGTGCAAGCAGGTTAACGGCCCTTTCATATGACAAGTAATGAGACCCTGCCCATCATTAATATTGGCATGTTGAATAATTCAGGAATAGTTATTTACAGACCGGAGAATGATAGGATGTGGAATGAGACAAGGAAACTAACATTTAAAAGGTAAAATCGTTTAAAAAAAACTCGCAAGATGGGACTCTTGAACGTATTTAAAAATGGGACATAGCTTTGTGGCTGACGACATGTGCAACTATAATAATAGTGATGGTGGTGTAGTAGCAGGGGCGGATCTAGGGGGGAGGGGTTCGGTTTAAGCCCCCCCCCCCTTTGGCGGCCAAGTGAAAAAAAGGAAAGGGGGGGGGGGGAGGGGGGAGAAGAAAAAAAAGTATATAGGCCTACAGTAAAACGGCGCGATTTTTGGAAAATCCTGGATCCGTCATCGGGTCAACCCCCCCCCCCTTGGCAAAAAGCTAGATCCGCCCCTGAATAGAAAATGCTAGCTGACGACTGAGGTCAGTTCCCCCACCATTTTTGTTTACCACACCACCATGTCCTCATCAGCTCGAGATTGCCAAATAACCCGCTATTTTAACTATCCCGATCGCATATTATCCAGCTAATTTGCGTCTTCGTCTGCCCGCAGTTGCAATGAGCGGGATATTTGGTAGAGATAATCATCCCAAGATATCTTGGGTCCGATCTTGGGCTAGTTTGCAAAATATCCCGCTATTATTTTGTCCGGTGCTTCCTCACCAGCCCGAAGACTCGATATCTCGAACTAATTTCTCGAGGACGAGTTTCGAGTTTCGAGGTCGAGTCTCGAGCTGATAAAAACGCGATTTGTAACGGGCTTATTTCCCAAATCAGAAATAGCAGGCTATTTGGCAATCTCGAGCTGATGAATACAATATGTCATATACCTGCCACCCCAAAAGCTCCCCTATACATGTCACCTTGTACCCATCCCAAATGTTCCGCCTGACTTGACATGGTTGCTTCCCACAAACTCCTCGGTAGGAAGTACCCCACACATCCACACCCCATCAACTTCATTGTCCCCCGATAGGCGTTAGCTAGGACCCACCCAAAACTTTGCATCCCTTTGACTCAATTTTCATTCTCAATTTTACGCTTGACTTGAGATGTACATAAACAAACAGGCCCGAATTCACAAAGGAGGTTTGTCGACAAACCTCCCTTTGTTTCGCCAAACCTCATTTTGTTCTTTACAAACCAGGTTTGTAAAAAAACGCGTAAAAACGCGTCATAATAAGACGTACGAAAACCAAGGTTTGTGTCGACAAACCTCCTTTGTGAATTCGGGCCACAGAGGTCAAAGGAAATTACAAAATAGCATAATACTAGTCGAATATCTTACTGGTTATGTATATACAATCGTCTAGCATAACCATAATACACATTTTATAAAACCCAAAATATTACTATGAAGCAGAATCTATTCCTAATGGAAAGGAATGGGGGAAAACTCTGTTTGAGGTTCGTTGATTGGGAGGGAGGGGGGGGGGGGGGGTGGGGGAGGGGGAGGGGGGGGGGGGGGGGTCTGGGCAATACCATATAAGGAGAGCTGCAGCTATTTCAAAAATTAATTAATTTCAATTCTTCTAGATGCAAATGAAGTTTACATTGTAGAGCAGCAGACAGCATATACCAACTAATAAACTTGTTCATATTTTATTGTTTCTATTTGTATTCAATTTTTTCCGTGTCTTGGAAAAAGTTGTACTGATGGGTCTGACTCCATTTAACGTCAAGTGCGACTAATCGGATTGGATAAGAATATAGATCACCATTAATTCTAAAAGTCATGAAAGTGAGATGCAGTGGAAATACAAAACCTGATTTAGTGTCGAGGGAGTGTGACCTATCGTTATTACAAATACACATTATTTATGAATGATGATTACATGTTTTCCAGATTTATATAAAAACCAGTTGGTCCATTTCCGTTCAATCTTTAAGCATTGTTGTTACCAGGGTTATGATATTAGTTCATGAGATATAGAGCTATTGAAATACATAATAACAAATACAAATATTATATAATAAGGAAATGGGTCTGATCAATCAACTCCAGTCGCTTCAGAAAACCCGTCATCATTTTGCATAAAGTAACTGGTCTCTATTAATTAATCCTTGAATAAAATAAATTAAAGCAGCCCGCTCGCACACGGTTAGTCTGGCAGAAAGAATTATCAATCTAGAAATAGCCCCTACGTAATTATGATTACGAACTAATCACGATGATGTAGGATCCGCTCCAAAGCAGTTATGTAACAGGGAAAACCCCTTCTTATTTCCCAGCTTATAATGACCCGGGGTTCAAGACATTTCGAGAGAAGGTTGACTTCTTAGTGAGCACTAATTTTTTTTGGGGGGTCCTCGAAAATTTGAAAACTCGCCCCCCCCCCTCTCCCCTTGAGCGCCAGGGGGGGGGGGGCATCTAAAAAAATGGGTAAAATTAACGTGTTTTTACACGTTTTTTCCCAGGGGGGGGGGGGGGCTTGGATCCGTCACTGGTAAACAGGACTTCCTCTTTTTGCACACCAAAGGTTGATATTTGGGGGTGATTTTTTTATTTCATTATGGTTTTTAGGTAGTCTACAATAAATATTTATAAACTTAGCAACAGCACAATAGCTCAGATCTTAAGAACGTGTTTAGTGCGAATCCGATTTTAGGTCAATAATTAAAGATTTCTCCGCCCTTGTTCAAGGGCATGCTGAATATTTCTTTTCCATTTATTAAAAAAAATTAATATACGAAACCATGACGAATAAGTTTACATCAATCGGACACACAAAATGTGAAAAGTAAATAAGTATAATTAACCACAAAAAAATAGAGTAAAATATTGTCAACCGTATTATTTTTGGAAATAGTTCATAATGTGAAAGAGGATTTCATTTAAGACACACTTCAACTAAGATCCTATAAAAAGGTGTTTACAGACAAATATTGATAAAAGAATACATAATTTTGGTTTTCCTGTTGAACGCAGAAAACTTAAATTTTGTATTATTTCATCAATATTCGACTTCAAACACATTCGTTTTAAAAACCCTTGCAGAAAATGTGTCTTAAAAGACAGCTTCTTTAACGTTTTGATACAATAAATTTAAGTGAAATTTTGCCATAAAATTGTTCGGGCTCCCAACACTTTAGAGGGGCTTCAACCGCATCGCTTTGGAAGGATCGAATATATTATTAGAGGCAGAAATATGAATAATAATAAAAGGCTTACCTGTTTACTATAAACCTTTTCTGTCCAGGGCCCTGTTTCGCAAAACTTGTCATCAGTGACAAATGACAGGTTTCGTTCTAAGCTAGTGAAACCCTTGCTTCTGATTGGTTATCAGCAGATTTGTCACTGATTTTTGTCATTTGTCGTTGAAAAAGGATTTGTGAAACCGGTCCCAGGAGGATCATAATAGAAACATTACTTATAAGCTGTACATCATAACAATTAAATGAGATATAGCGCTCAGATCTAAAAAGGATTGATAAAATTGTAAAATCATGATGGTAAACATCTTTTCAACTATAGTAATTTGTGGCGGGGGATAAAGAGGACATATAAAAAATTTAAAAAAATTGGTCCCAAAATTTGAAAATTTGGCCGATCAAACGTTGGGTGGGGGGGGGGGGGGTTAGGTCAGGTTTTTCGGGTCACCCATTACCATATTTTTTTTTTTTTTTTTTTAATTAAAAAAAAGGTCAAGGGGGGGGGGGCAACCCCCCCCCCCAGCGTACGCGCCTGCGTATAACCTACATTAAAACTTTGCACATACATCTTTGCAAACATCGTGACCAATATAACCTTTTTCGTGAAATTTCTTGCTCTTCCAAAAAAAATATCCTTTCCGATTTAAAACCAAAAAACTTTACTTCCAGATTCGCAAAGAAAAGATCCCTGTTTCTACACGTGCCTCTCTCAAATTCTTTTTGTAAATGCAATCAATATATATTATGTTATTATTGTTATTATTACCCCCCCCCCCTCCCCTATGCAAGCCCCCTATGCCCCCCCCCCCCCATAACACATAAAGGTGTAGCCCTATATAATTACGACCGAAGATGGCGACAATGGCGAGCCTGATTCAATTCTTAGGCAGAATTTAAAAAAATTAAAAAGTTTTATTTTCGATTAAAATCCCCCTTCATTTGAATAGAAGTGATCCAATCGATTTTCAAAAATTATACGTCCCATTCTTTAAAATTTCTTCGGTGTTTATATTAGATTCCACTCACATCAGACCATCTTTCCATATTAATTCAGGCCTACCAGTACCACAGAAATAGATTCCTTTCATTATGATCGAGATTCTTCTGATAAAATTGATTGAATGCTGTGCGCATGCGCAATACGTGTGTCTCGATCTTTTTTAGCAAACGCCGCGCCGTGAACGATCAAGGGAGTTGACCAAATTGTGCATAATCTTCTCTAGCTACACACAAACCAGGCAAAATGGGCGAAGAAATAGGGTAAGAGTCAGAGTTGGAATGAAAGGTGTTGATGTTGTAAATGAAATTGAAATTACTATCGTTGTCACTGACTTGTGTGAATTTTAGATCGACATTTTAAATTGAACTTCCACATGCATGCGTTCTGTGCATGCAATACCCGCACATCTCCAAAAATTACGTGTGGGACTTCAGTGTCAAATTTGTACATGTCATGTGTGTAGTGTAGTCAGGTAGATCTGATAGTCGTAGGGAGCTCCCGAACCTAAGGCTGGTACTGGACTTCAAATCCATAAAGATGTTGTTTTATATTATCAAAATGCTTCATTTGATTTTACATCGTATAGAGTAAAGTACCCGGTTTTCGGCCACTTAAGACAAAATTCTATTTATTGGACTCTTTACTTCCTATTTATTATCATTTCTTGTTCAAATCATGAAGCAAATATTATTATTATTTAAACAAAAAAAAGAATCCCCCCAAAAAATCACGAATTGCCATGACAATATTCATTTCAATTTTCACTGTTTTGGAGCCGGTTATCGGCCGAGCGTTTCAGTTTACGGCCGCATGTACAAAGTCAATAGGAAGCGCGCCCGCGCGCCGTGCGTTTCTGCTCTGATGTATAGCACACGCGGGCGGAGCAGGTATCCCACGCCGGAGCTCCCGGGTGCTCGCCTGGCCGAATACAGGCACAGCAGTGATCGGAAGTTGGAATCTGAATTAGACGGACATATCGTGTGTGCGTCGCGGTGTGCGGCTGCATTGAATTAATACATGCGATGAGATACTTTTGAGCTTGCGACCAGCACAAAATCGGGCTCTATATCTGAAAAATACTTGAAATAAAGCTCATTTTATGGTACCCATATTTCTTACATACACGCGTAAGAAACTCGATTTTTCAGATTTGGGTAGCGGGACCGCCGATTACATCGCTAAAATGTGATATTTTAGGATATATTTTTCATTGCAAATGTGGTTCTTCAGTGACACTGGCATGGTATGGTATGTGTGGGATATGTGTTATGCTATTATGCGATGTATTTTAAAGTGATTTTACCATGTATCCAACCAATTGGCCGAAAACCGGAGCTGACCGATTACCGGGTACTTTACTCTATCATGTTAGTTATTTAAAGAATAAATGTGCCCAAACTAGTCGCAATTTGAGCAGGAACTCTTGAGGAATTAGGAAGTGAAGAACAATTCTCATTTCACAAGAAAGCCAAAATAGACAAAGCCAGATATGGTGGCCATCTTTTGTTTTCATCAATTGGTCAGCAAATTCACACATAGAGTCTAGATCTAGATATTTTCACCACATTGACTCGCATCGACTTGGACAAACTTGAAAACACATCAATCAATCTGAACCAAGTCGGGGATAAATTAAAGATTGTTTAATATTCGTTTTTTTACTTATCCCGTGCATGCGTTTCCGTTCAACTAGTCTCTGCCTCATTTTCATACACTAGCCCTGCAAGGCCCTTTCTGATTGGCTAACGCTGGCTGCCATCTGATCAATGTTATTAGTATGAGGAGAAAGCTTGCGATTTTCTGTTTAATCTGATTATGCATGGAAGAGAGGAACGATCTTTATCGATAGTGATAGTGATAGTGATACCAAACTCATGATGATTGATACGCCGGTCAAAATCAAACCTCGATTTTGAACGATTTTTCAGCATCCATAAAAAGTTGTAATAGATGGGTCATTCCATCGGGTTGGGTCTTTTCAGCATTTTCATGTGTTTGAATGTTTAGAAGCTATTTTCTCAAATTTAAATGTATTTTTAGAAAATTAAAAGTATATTTTATTTAAGAGTAATGTATGACAGAATAAATAAACATGAAAACAGAAACTTGTTCATCATATTTTTTTTTTGGTGAGAGTTTAACTACCGATGTCTCAGCGATTTTAAGGGTGAAAGTTGTGACATGAAAACAAGTCATTTTCATGAACTCATTTCTGGAAAAAAATTCATCATAATGCAATTTTTCCTACTTAAAACATGTCACCTTTAATACCCCTACTATGTCTAAGAAGCTCAGGTGAAATGTGCAAAAAATCGGCAAGTTATCCCATATTGAAAAAACACAATACCGACGTTACCAACAATGTCCTAAGCACTTTTTTCGTAACGGCGGTAATCTAACATTTTACACAAATTTAGCAGGATATTTTCTCAGAAACTTTCATCTTATTAGGAAGGTACAACCCCTGATGAACATATGTTAAAAGAATGACGATTAAATCGGTCGGTAAATACAAGAAAATAATTAATTTACCACAACAATCCCCCGCGATGTCCTTCATAATTTGGTAACGTCGGTGTGAAATTACGGTGTTTGAGATCAAACCAGCCCGCTAGCTTCAGTTTTTGGTGTTAAAATGACCTGCTAGTTATTCACGAACGCGCACACATGTTTTTTGATGGTGTGCGACGACCTACCCCTGAGCTGCAACCACAAACGTGACAATGTCCATATAACGTCGGGCAGCCATTTTCGCCCGTCAGCGCCCAAATTGGTACGTAATATGTATTTTAAGTTATTTTTATAGCCCGAATTATTATCATAGACAATGAAATTCCATTTTGTTTAAATGTAATTCCGTTTTAAATTGTGTTATTTATAGCTTAAAACGGTTTCAAAACCATCACGTGTGAGTGAATATTTTACTGTTGTCCCACATACTGATATATGTGTTATAACGAAACATGCAAAATCGTTGCCGGACTTTTCCCCTTAAAAAGCTAATTTCTTAGACAGAAATTGAATTTTGTTATAAGAATCCCGTAAATAAAGATATAACTGATGTTCCTATACCTCAGAATTTGTCTCACAACTGTTAAATTAATTAATATTAATTATATGATGCCATTAATTGTCATTGAAAAATGATGGCTAAGCCTAAGGAAAAACACAAGTTATTTAAAATTGTTAGGAAGTTCAATCTAAGGCCCGACATATCAACTTTGGGGCAAAAAAGGGGGTTGGAGTTGAGATAGAGAAAAATGGAGAGAGCTAAAGGGGAGAGGGCATGCGACCCCTCCCCCGATTCAATTAGAATTGGATACATAGATCTAATGATTTTTTTTTTTTTTTTTTTTTTTTTTTTAATAATTTTTTTTAAATATTTTTTTTTAAAATAAAATCATTATTGATGTTTGCCATGTGGCTCCCACTCCCCCCTCCTAAAAAGGTTAAAGGGAGGTTAAAGGGTTTTCACCACCTACCCTCCCCTCCAAAAAATAAGATATAAAACAATAATGATAAATAACAACAAACAAAAAAAATTAAGAAATTAATAATTTAACACAAATATTGAACTTAAAAGAATAATAAATAATAATAAATGAAACCAAATACCTACTTCTATTTGGGCATGCAAAACTAGCCAAACGTGAGGATGATGCCTCCCTATCCATCTTGCAATCCTCTGTGTAGTTGTTCCATCCTTAATTCTTACAATGTTACAATGTACAAGTACTCATAATTATCAACCAGAACACATATTTTGAAATGAAAAGTCACAGAAGCAATTTACAGTTTTGTTTTATTTTTATCTCATTTAATATTGTTTACTCATTTGTTTTTATTTATTTCTTTTCATGCATATTTATTAGATTGCTGCCTGAGGATTCAGCTCCGGCAGAGAGATCGATCAAGAGAGCAGGCAAAATGACAAGTCATCGAAATATTCCTGGAAACGAAGATCTTTCCAATCTAATCACTATTTTGAAGAAGTATAAAGTTAATCATTAATATCAACCAATACACCTATTGTATGAATATTTTGTTTTTTTATTTACTGGTCAATGGATGAAAGATATTTCAGATGACATTTGATATAGTCTGTCATGTTTAAATGAGTATAAGAGGTCAGTAACTCTAATATCATACGGATGTTACTCGGACATGATGTCCATGTAACATTGGTATTTCGAGGTGTTGAGGTGAATATAGACCATAAATCTTGCAGCTTTCCTTTCATTTGTGTCATCATCTCATTTAATATGTTTCATGCATCAATTAATTGGCACATTTCTTAGAATGCAGCCAAGATTTTCTATGCAAGAGAAAAGATAACCCTTTAGAAGAAAAACATGATCTGAAAATTGCTAGTTCCTCATTTGTTTCATGTTTATAAGTTGATATAATGTTGCTGTGTTCAAGTTTTGAGTATTCTAAACTATTGCTCCCATCATCTTAATGTTTTCCACACCAAAAAAAAGTGGAGTACAGACTGTAACAAAGTTTCAGGTCAGAAAATAAATGAGCAAGTAAAAAAAGATGTCCTTGTAACGTTGGTATTTTGTTGTGTCTGTTTTTTCATTTTAAATGTAAGTGTGCAAAGGAATACACACAATTCCAATGGAATCTATTGTAGGATTGGTGTTAGAAACAGGATATAACAATAAACAAATTATTCACCAACTCTGAATTTTGAACCTTCATGTCACAATTTATGACCCAACCCGATGGAATGACCCATATCTAAGTTTTTTTACTTACCGTAAGTTTAAGCTTTCATAATTTGGATAAATTCTCATTTTTGTCATGTCTAAAGTACAAATTTGTAAGTTGTACTGAAATGTTTGTTTATTTTTCTATTGTAACCAGGCTTCCTAGTCCTAGAGTAAAGAACAGAGTTTTCGGCCACTGAAGCGAAATCCTATTTTTGGACTCTTTACTTCCTATTTGTTATCATTTCTTGTTCAAATCATGAAGCCCATACTTATTATTAAACAATTATTAAATTGAGCTTGCGATACTCGAAAAATCTGACTCTAAATCTGAAAAATACTTGAAATACAGCATCACCTGTATAAAGCATGACATGTCAGTGCAATTGGCACTCTGTTTGAGTGGGCCCTCTCACACTTAAAGTCAAAACCGCTCAAAAATACAGCGCTCAGTGCGTAAAGTTTCACTTGTTTAATGCTTTAGCCTGTACAACCACAGGCTGAATGTTGCTAAAAGAAAGTTTTACATTGGATCTTCAGTGATCTTCAGTGATCTTTTTGTCACCCGACTTTTATTGCCTCAAAAGTTAAGCTAGCCTGTGTGCATATTTTTTTTCTTTATTCTGTTTTTAAGTAAATAATAACAACTTAGCTGTTATGGTTTATCAAGGCTTTTACTACAACTTTCGTCATCTATAGTTTGTCTTGATTATAACATCTCTTGTTTTTATTTTTCAGAAAAATATTTGTTGGTGGTGTTGACCGCAACACACATTCAGGTAAGAACTGTACAGTCTGTAGCAGGATAAGTTAAACTATTTGGATAATCAGTTTATTTACATTAATATGAAACTATCATTTTGCAAAATGACAGGAATGTTGATGATTATGATGTTTGAATACATTTGCATAAATAGCTTACTTAATTGTTCCCTAATTTGCACCTCAGAAACAATGTGTCAAAACTCAAAAGTGACTACTTTTTTTGTTAATGCCTTTTATTTTGTTGTTCATGAATTTGGATTTGTAGTAAAATATATTGAGTTATTAATACTACTTGTGTGTTGAATCTCCTTTTAAAGATTGATGTATAGTAAAAAGAAGTGATGTTTATTTTTAATCAGAAATTCTCTATTGATAATTTTGATAACATCAATAATCTTTAAGGAGTGTTATTTTTCAGAGAATCCCCTCCCCCTCTTCATCTGTTTGGCTGACTTCTTTTGATTTTCAAATGTTAATTACTAACGACCCTTCTTGACCTCAGATGCATTCCGAGCATACTTCGAGAAGTTTGGAAAGCTGAGTGATATCATCTTAATGATGGATAAAGATAAACCTGGTCAGAACAAAGGCTTTGGCTTTGTGACGTTTGCTGACCCGGCCTGCGTAGACGATGTCACCAACGAGAAGAACCACAACCTGGAGGGAAAAGGGGTAAATTCATAAATTTCTTGTAACTATAACAACCTTAAGATTTGTAAGGTGCAGATCAACTTGAAATCAATGCTCAAGGTGCACTCTGTAGATGAAATCACATAAAGGCATGATACACAAAAGAACAACATTAATTAAGTTCATCATCTGATACTGTTGCCTTTATGTAATAAATTGAAATTATAGGAATGTGAAAATTTAATATGTAAATAAGTGATTTTTTTGCTATTCAGTCTGAGTTTGAGCTCTGTAAATAATGTTCACATTCAATAAAAAATGAGGAAAAAGTCAAGAAAATAAAAAAATAAAACTTCTTTCTAATGGTTTTTGTCTCGCCTCCGTAGCAAAAAAGCGAGACATAGGCGCCTCTTTTCCGGTGACGGCGGCGGCGTCAACATCAGAAACTTAACCTAAGGTTAAGTTTTTGAATTTTTGATATAATTTTTAAAGTATAAGTTCTTAGTCAATGAAACTTTGACTTTAGGGTAATCAAGTATCCCCAATCATGTGAGTAGAATTTCAGGTCACAAAGTCAAGTTCAAAGGTCAATTCAGGTCAACAGACTTGGACTATGTTGTGGCATCATCATCGAAAACTTAACCTAAGGTTAAGTTTTTGAGTTTTTGATATAATTTTGAAAGTTTAAGTTCTTAGTCAATGAAACTTAGACTATACGTTTATCAAGTATCCCCAATCATGTGAGTAGTATTTCAGGTCACTTAGTTAAGGTCAAAGGTCATTTTAGGTCAACAAACTTAGACTTTATTGTGGCATCAACATCAAAATTTTGATTTTTTTAGCATATTTTCAAAATTGATTGTTCAAATTCATGAAAATTGTACCCAAGGATTATCAAGTATCACAAATCATATGACACAAATTCCAGGTCACAAGGTCAAAGGTCAGTAGACTTGGATTATGTTTTCACAACTTAATATGAGAATTAATAATTTGTTTAATTAATTTGTTCATATTTCATTCAAGTTAGTGATCGTGGTACATTTAATAGTAAATAATTCTTCTGATGATTCTTTGTAAATATTCACTTCAAAATGCTGATTATGTACAGAGGATTTCAATTTTGGGGGCCTGCTAAAGGGCCACCCTGCCTTACTGCCTATAAATAATGTCCCAACCTCAATTTTTCATCATATCGAATTGCATAATGCAGGCGAGACCGCCGAGAGCGTTTCCCTTGTTTTTTGGTATTCATCTATAAACAAGACTTAACAAAAATGGCAGATCTTCTGTTGCATTACTATTCATCATTCAAAGGGTAGTACATGTATTACCTGGCTTTGTCTAGATTCTAATAGAGAAATGTGTCATGTTTTGATTGTAGCTTGATTGCAAACGTTGCAAAGCTCGAGGATCAGAGAAGAGAGTGGGACCAGGTGATCAGAGAACTAAGAAGGTCTTTGTGGGAGGTATCTCACAACAAGCTAGCAAAGAAGATCTCTATGAATTATTCAGATCCCATGGAAATGTAAGTATTCTCATGCAGTGAAAAAATACATGGGGGCGAAATAGCCCCCGAAAATCAGAAAAGAGCCCTGTAAGTTTGCATAGAGTTCAATGCAAAACAAATTTAGAATGTTATTTTCATGCAGGCAAGCTTGAAAATTAGCCCCCGAAAAAGAAATATTAATTTTTTCCCTGGAATCTCATGAAAGGGGGTTCCAAACCTTAAAGGCCCCCCCCCCCCCGCCCCTCTAAAGTGTGGGGAGCTCCAAATTGTATCATAATGTGAAAGAGGATGTCATTTAATTAAGACACACTTCTGCTAAGATTCCCTCAAAAAATGTGTTTGAAAACAAATATTGACAAAAGAATACATAATTGTGGTTTTCTATTGTATGCAGAAAACCTAAATTTTGTATTCTTCATCAATACTTATATATTTTGAAAGTTGTAATCACTATATGTACAGAAATGTCAAATTAGCTGAATTGGGAATATCATTGTGATGTAGTGCGGAACAACTTTCCCATTTGTTTCAACACACACAACTCCTAAATGTCATATGTACATGACATATGGGAGAGTTATCCATGATTAGAAAACCAGTGACCAAATTGCCAAGTTGAGATGCATAGATGGTAGTGGGCTCATATTGCAAACAATCATATCTTTATTATTGATCTAATTTATTTCAAACTTTCTCCATTCTGTTTCTCTTATTATAATTGTTGTGCTTTCATACAAATCAACTTTGACAAGGGTTGAATTGCCCTTTAACAATCACCTATACTATGTATCACATGAACAAAATCCAGAAGATAACAGAGAAGGTGCAAAATAAGTTATACAGAATTAAAGCTATTAGATTTACCTCAAATATTTGCTTCAAATGAAGAATTCTGGTGTATGAGCATATCATATGTGATTGTAGTTCAGTTACTTTATCTGTGTCTACAATTAGATATATGCAGAGATATATTGGAGACTGAATGGTCTTTTCATTTGTTTTTGTTCAACATTTCATTTGTAGGTGGAAGATGTACATATTATGATCGACACCGACACTGGAAAACACAGAGGTATGTTTGAAACAAAAACTGTACAGATGTAGTCCATTATAACTAATTCTAGAGTGTATGTGTTTTGGTGAAGTAAAATTTGATTATAATGTACTTACATGCATGTATTTAAGCAAAATAAGTGATATTTGAAGAGAGGGGATAGATAACCCTAGCATATTTTAGAACACTCCTGTTTTAACTGTCATGGATTTTTTAATAAAAATGTCATACCATGTAATTTATGATTTTCATTAATTTACTGAATACAATAGACGAGAAATAGATATGTAGTCATCGACCGGTAAAAACTTTTGCACCTCTCAACATAGGTGAAAGATATATGTTTTTATCGGACTAAAAGTGATAGAAATGCACAAGAAGTAACTGAGAGATTTAAAGATTTGCCTACGAGACATTTTTAATTTGTGAGTCGCATATGTATTTGGGTACCTGTTACCTCCAAGGTTTCAACTATGGTTTCATGGTTATAAAGTATAGGCCTAGGATTTTAACTATTTTTTTTCTTCTTTACTTTGCTAATGAATGAAAATGTATGGTGTACCTTAACTGTATTGTATTCTCTCCTAAGTTTTTTCCGTTTTCATGTAGGTATATCCAGAGTAAGCTGTAAGACTTTGTTTCTTCTACAGTGCAATGCAAGGTTGTTTTCTGGCTTTTTATCCTCCACGGAAAATACAGTATCCGTTTGATCGAAAGATCTAGACCAAAATCGAAATCATGAAAGTGACCACAAAATCGATATCATGAAAGTGACCTCAAAAATTTAGAAAAAACTTCTTCTATATGGTTAGAAGGTTGTCGAAGTATAAATCCAACTTCAATGAATGAAAGAAAGAAAGAATGTATATTTGTTTTACTGGCTTCAAACTTGCATGCACTGTAGAAGGTAGGTCAGTCTTGTATTTGTACCAGTAAGCTTTAATGTTTACGTTATTATGGAATGGCATGTATCTACTACCTACCTACGTACCTACTACCTATCTACCCTGATCGTACTGTATCTACATGTAGGCTTCGGCTTTGTGACGTTGGATAGTGAAGAAGCCGTAGAGAAATTGGTCCGAATGCACCATCTGGAGCTCAAGGGGAAATCGGTAGAGTTTTAAGTCTTATCTTAATTTCTTTTTTCTGCGTGAATGAGAGAAAGAGAGAGAGGAAGGGGAAGCGACATAGCAAGAACTTGGAAATATTACAGTGAAATCGAGCATGGAATCTGCTTTGAAATTGTTCTTACTCAGAATTTTTTTTTTTTTTACTAATTTAAATTGGCACAATATTTTTCTTTCTTTCCTGTCCTTGAGAAAGGTCTATTTTAGAATTACAATTACCCCCAAAATGCTAGAAACAAAAATATGGTTCCAGAACTGTAATATTTTGCATAAGATTTCAAGAATATGCAAAGAAGAAATCGCTGTGATTTTTCATAGTGATTTTATTTCTGTCTCCTACAACGAGATACAAATACACTTGATTGATGAGAAATCGGTTTGCTTGTGTGAGTGATAGTTGAGTTTGATTGTAACATCCTATAATGGGCAGTTAATTTAAAATAAGTTAAAGTACTTGGAGCACAATTGTAGTGTAGTGTAAATGTATTTAAACTACTTTTTAAATACCTTTAAGAAAAGATAAATGAACACTTTAAGTTAAGTACCTTACAGTATTCAAGTGTTTTAAGTTTAAGCATTGGTTTATCATTTGCATGAAAACATTTCACTAATTTACTGTTACTTAGTAATGAATAGTATTACTTATAGTTAAGTCGTATGTCATTACATTACGTGAAGGAAAAATATTACCATACTGTACCTACAGATTTATTCAGTAGAAGTATTGTATCATGATTTACCATTTCTTTTAAGCTTACTTAAGCGTAATTTGTATACTAGTGAACAGAATTGTTTTTTAGAAAGAAGACCGTCTGAGATATACGCCGCTCTGCATGCTCCAAGTAGTTTAATTTATTCAAAGAATTTGCTTTTCATTTCATGAATATTTTTTTTTATTGTTGTTCTGTTTTGGGGAGTGTTATGTAGGGAGCAAAATGATCGAATATTCTTAATCCTTATATGTACACAAGGGCTCCACACTAACTTGTTTTTGGAAGGGGGTCTGGTTTTAAACTTTTACAGTCTGTATGCATGAGCTTTATGTTAAAATTTTAGAATTTTGAGGGCCCAGACTTGGATTTGGGGCACCTGTGTGTCCTGGGAACCTGTTAGTGTTGAGCCCTGTGTACACATATACATGTATCTTCTCACTTTAAAGAGAAGTTATTAACAGAGCACAATCTTTTGAAATGTGCAATGAATTTTGCAAAAATATTGAAGTATTTGAACTATTGGTAAAACCATGCACACGTTTAACAATATCTACTAACCATTTATCATTTTGTATCCTGTTCAATGTTCAAATTTCAAATTGCTTAGGACCTGTCTGAGGTGTATTAATATTTTATGTGGGATGTGGGGAAACACACAGTAATTGCATGCTTTAATATGGTCAGCCACTGTAACGATCATTACCAGTCCGTGACAAGAGTATGGATGCCTCAGTCACACCGCTCAACTGACTCCACATACGCCCTGAATCGAGCAATTCTCCTTGGTATGACTTGGGTTCAAGAACCTATCCATGATTCTGAAACTTAACGAAATTGAAAGGACAGGTCTCCTAAATCTTTCCTTGCTCCTATGCCTATGACCTTCTATATCTGGTCCTACTCCATGTTTACATGTGATTTTTCAGTATTTAAAAATGTATTGGAACTTTTTTAGTTGATTGGTTGTTTTTTCACTGAAAGACACTTCATTTTTATCCAATATTGGCATGTGACATGTTACCCCAGACTATCAATTAGCTGCAATTCTAGCAATGGGACTAACAATGGAAAGAGAAGATTTTGGTTTGGAACTGGAAATTTCATTGTAAATATCAGTAATATATTTTTGAGAATGGCACTTCTTTTAGCTTGAGGAATAATTTATTCAGAATTTGCAAAAATTTAGTTTTTATTGTGCATCAATGATTTTTCATTGATCCACAGACACTGCATAGGGTTTTCATCCCAGGAAGTAGATTAAACTTGTTCTGATAATCTTTTTGTCTCATTCTGATAATGTTTTCATTTTAATCGGTGACAGTTGATTGACCCATTTTGTTAGGCAGCACAAAAGAAAAACATTCTTATGTTCAGAACTTTAATCTGACTAGAAGTTACTGATCATTTTTAAGAAAGATAGCACAAGATGATTTGATTTTGATGGAAGTTTAACTGGGAAATCATAATTAATTAATCTTTAGATTTAGGAAATAATTGATTCCAGGGATTTATCGATAGTTCCAAGTTACCAGGTCACATATTTCTAGATGGTAGAAAACTTTTCCCTCATTTAAAAGTTATTATTTTTATTTTTTTTGGTTTGTTCTTGTTCTTTGTTGATACATCTACATTTTGGCAAGTGGTGCACTTTTATGAAATTCAAAGCAACCGAGGCAAATTGATTTAGTTTGATTTCCGTCATCCAATGAAAGTATATGGTTATCACGTTACCTTATAGACAGGCAAACTCGCATCATTAAAATATAGTGCTTGAAAAACATTAGTGCGCTTATAAAATCCATCAGGGGTAAATAGAAACAAATACTTATGAAAGATATATTCAAATATTGGCAAGATTTCTCTAATAAAGTTTAAAGAAAATTCCCTCATCAATTTAAGGATGTGCTTTGGAAAATATTTGCTTTGTGGAATTTCACACACTTAAATGCAAGCAAAAAAATTAAAAGATGGGCAAAAGTTCAACCAGAAGAAATGAGGCAGAGAGAGAGTTATGAATGTTTGGAAGTTAAGATGACAAAATTTCAGTTGTGTTATCGTGATTTAATGTAGCCCCCCCCCCCCCCCCCCACAAAAAAAGGGTAAAAATTCTTTGTAACTTTCTCCTCAATAACTTTCCCTGATGGATTTTCTTTAATATTAACATGTTATATAGCAACGTTTAACCAGTTATTATCTTCAGTCAGGATATTGGATTAGATTTTATAAAGAAAAATTGATGCATATATAGCATCATACATGTTCCAACAATATATGCAACCATATGAAATTCTTTTATGATTATAAGTCTTCTCTTTAAAAAAAAAAAAAAAACTCTCTTACTGTCCATTTATCAATCCATGCCTCTTGATTGTTCTGTTTTAGTTCATATGAACATTTGATAATCCCTTAAAAGCAGTTGGTACAAGTCTCATTGTTGATACGGGTAACATTGTTTTAACTTCCATCCATGTTAACTTAACTTCTAACAAAACAGACTGACTCTCCTGCATGATGTGACTGCTAATGATTAATGTACATGGTTTTGGTTTGATGTTGCTTTAGATGGAGATCAAGAAGGCCCAGCCTAAGATGAACCGAGGGTTCGGTGGTCCCGGAGGACAGGGTGGCCCAGGGGGTCCAGGAGGCTTCCCACAGGGCGGTAACTGGAACCAAGGTGGTGGTCAGCAAGGATACGGAGGAGGCGGCAGCAACGGCTACGGAGGCGGCAGCAACAGCTACGGAGGCGGCAACCAATGGGGTCAGCAAATGGGTAGGTAGCGACCCATAGAACAAACGAATCAAGATGCATCAGAGTTTGTTTGCTTCTGCAACCAAAGGTGGTGCCGGAGGCATTATGTTCTCCAGGGCCCCGCCTTACAAAGAGTTGATATCAATCGCAACTATGTACATCAGAGATAGGAGACTGCAAACTTGCGATTGATTTGGATCGATCTTAACTCTTTGTAAGACAGGGCCCAGTTGTCTCTCCATCTATTCATCTGTCCTACTTTTGATAACTTAAGAACCTTAAATGAATTTAACCAAACTTTGATCAAGTATTGTATGAGCATGCAAGGATTAAACTGATTAAGATATTTGGTGTAATAGGTAAAAGGTCACAGGGTCATGAAAGTGTTACAAAATTACCAGAAGTATTTTTAAAAGTTTGGCATATCGATGTGGTTAAAGTTGCAGTCACAGTCATCTTGATAACCTTTTGTTCATTAAGTACAAACTTGTATTGGATAGTATGATTATTAGAATAAGCTTTTTAAGTAATTGTAAGAAACATTGTATGCTGATTGTCAGGTCAATACGGTGGTGGACAGCAAGGTGGTGGTTACCAGCAACAACGAGGTGGTGGTCAACAGCAAGGCTACAACAGGCAACAACAACCACAATCAGGCTATGGTCAACAAGCACAACAAAGTTATGGAGGTAGGTTGGGATATAATGTGGCTGGTTATTCCTGTAGAATGCGTCAAGCCCATTTATAGTATGTCCTCTGAATACTATCACGCTAATGGGCTGGAAAATTGAAAGATAATGTGGAGTTTGGGTTATCCTGAAAAACCCAAGACTACCAGAATTTTTCTAATTCCGACCAAATGGTATGAAATATATAAATGAATAACTTCTGCTTTAATATTGAAGTTGGTAAAAAAAAGATTCATTGGTAGTTCCTTGGTTCAGGGTTATTGATGACTAATAAATGATACCAAAGCTTATCAATGTATGTTTGGTTTGGGGATATTCATAATTTTAGCACTATTATGGTATTTTGTATACGATCAAGTATTCAGCGTGACTTTCAGACATTATGTCAGAAGGTAATTGTTTCATTACCTAAGCTAAGATTAACTTTGAAATTGTTAATGGCATTCGAAGGAAGCACAATGTTGCAATGGTAGCGTGTCTCACAACCGTAATGTCCGTTACTAGATCAAGCAAGTTACAAGTATCTACTGTTACTTACTGATATACTGTACCTTTAGTTTTATTTCTTTCTCATCAAAATGGCTGTGACATTAGCACTTGAAATCAGTAATGCTTCTACTCTAACCCTACCACCCCTTTTACCCCTTTGCTTGTGCAAAAATATCAATATTTATTTTTAGTCAGAGACATAAGCATGTAGTAAATAGATCATTTGATTTTGAGATTGTTATCAAAGACTGGAAATGTACGTGATCTTCATGATCAGGTCTATGCTAAAGTATATTTCCTCTTACAAAGAAAATCACAGAAATAATGAAAATTTGCTTGAAAGTGAATTTCCATGAGCATGTCGTGTGTATTAAACATTGACACACTCTAACAAAGCACATGTGAGTTTATATACCATCTTAAAATGATGTTTCTTTTTAAGTAGCATGTAATATCCAATGCTATATATATACTAGTGAATGTGTTTGATGTCGTCGTACTGTCCAATCCTGATCATCCTATCTTACAGGAAAACACAGTGGGGGAGGTGATAGTATTGGAGGCGAAAAATCTCGCAACGGTAAACTCTCAATTAGCCCTCAGTCAGACAGTCTTAGTCTAATATTTGTTAGATTAAAGCAATGCTACTTTGAATTAACGATGGATATGGAAAGGATGATAATTGTGTTTTCCTGATGTACCCAATATATAAATATAACGGCGGTCTTGCTGATAAAATCATATGTAATAATGATGACGATAACAATAGTAATCATAATAATATCAACTGTTGGAGTTCTTAAAGTGCCTTTTTTTCTCAAGCTTCATAGCATTGAATCATTGAATCTACAAAGATTCTAAGTTGACACTTTTACTCATAGAGATATTTATATCACCCAAATAGTCAAAGTTACTAAAGATATGTGACTTCTCCTAACTTCAAACTTTTTTTACGTTTTTTAAAGCACAAATATGATTATACCAAAAATATGAAATTATGATATCTTGGTATCTGCATGATTTTGAAAAAGATTTTAGTTATTGAAGAGTAAAGACATAGAATTATTTGGCTTTTGGTGATAATATTGACCACCTGATTTTAGTAGCGAAATATAATTAAAAAGTGGACTAATAGTGGGTATTGACTGTCTGATGGGGCTCGTGTTTTTTCTGGTGCTATTTTGCAAACTAATCGATTTTCTGGTGTTTTTATTCTAACATTGTTTTTTAAATTTATGAATAGCGTTTGAATATTTCAAGTTTACTTAAGCTTACTTAGTTTTCTTTCTTGTTATTATTCTTTGCTTCACATAAAGTGGAGATTTTCTTGCATGAACTTTTATATATTTTTTTACTTTTTTAGTTTGTTCTATATTCTTCTGAAAAATTCAGTAGCCACAAAATACATGTTTGATTTAAGGTACTTGAATCAATGGCTTCAGCATCTTTCTGTCGATGCCACCATTGGATTGAGGCATTAAATGTTTTATTTGTTTAGTGTTTAACTATCACTAAGCGTGGCAAATATTCTTGTCTAATAATGCATTATTGGTACATGTATTTCCTTTGTAACTACTTCCAATACCCAAGAGGTAGATTTAAGTTGAGTGGCCTTTTACAAAAGTGTACCGTACTAGTATTCCAAAATAAGATTGTGATGAAAAAAAAACCCTGTGACCTTTCATAATTGTTATCAAACATAGTTGTTATTACTAGCCGTGTAAACCAACCTATTTATTATGGTGCATGCATCAATTTGTGTCATCGTTGTTAAACATTGTAGCTATAAGCCTACACATGGAAGATATGATTATTCCAAAGTACTTGCAGTGATAGATGTATACTCCAACAGGAAAAAAGGTTCATGAACTTTGATATCCTCATGAGTAATTAATCGTTTTGCAGAAATTTCAAATATTCATTAATACACAAAATATTACATGGGAATCATGTCAAAATTTTTGCATGAAAGGACAGAAGTTCCAATAGAAAATAGGCTATTCGTACAAGATGATATGATATTATCTGCTAATAAATTTGAATTTTTGTAACATATTTTCATATGAGGAAGAATCATACAGGCTTTATTCAAATGATAATCTGTTTGAGACCTGAACATTTTATGAATTGTGAATGACTTCTCTCTTTATTTACAAGAATTATAGGGGAATTGATAAAATCCTATGTTGTGATTCAATTATTTCATGTCAAACTTTTGAGAAGCTAAAACAATTTTGAAACCTATGGACCTTTCATGCACCCTGAACTACAGTAACATACTAGAATAAGGCTAGTTTTAAGAATCAGTTTTTACTTCAGCATGCAGTGTTTGTTACAAGGTTACTTAAGAAGAATTCACTTTACTAGAGTACTGCACCCTATCTTTGATTGGGGGAATTCTTTTGTTTCAATATTTTATGGAGGTGGTTGTTGATATTTATACCGAGATGTTGATTTCATTCTTGTTCATACCAGGTTCTAGAGTTTGATGAATTGCTTTTCTGTTCTTTCCAGATTCACAGGTTCTCTTAAACTCTTTGGTCTTTATCCTACTGTTCAGTTAAACCCGACACACGGTCTAAAATCAAGTATAACAATTTCGAGTTTAGATTTCAAACCAACTTCCTTTGTTGAACTCGATTTTGAAGTGAATTTTAAGCCCAGTGTCGGGTTTAATGTTAGTAGAATACAATGTTGTTGTTTTTTCAGTCTCATGACAATTGATGCTTTAGGCAGTGTTGGGTTTCATCATCATGTTAGTAGAATACAGTGTTGTTGTTTCAGTCTTATGACAATTGATGCTTCATGGCAATATGTTTTCATGTTGTTTTAACTTACACTTGTTTTTACCTGACACTTATTTGGTGAGGTGAGAGTTCACAAGACTCGATCCATCAGGGGTACTTTCATCTGTTATTTTCCTTTAGTGTGTGTGCGTTTCTTCAAGCATTTTGGCTGAAAGGGGAGTTTATCCTAACAAGTTGGCTTTAATCAAAGCAAAAAAAAAAGTAAACTAGATCAGTGAAATTTTTAGGAAACTCTGAAAAAGGGTTGGAAAGTGGTGACTTTGTAGTCTATCAAACACATAAAAATTCTTTGATTCTTTACGAGCAGTTCTCAATTTTCTTGACTTCAATAACTGTCTCATTCTTTATCAGAATTTCCCATAATCTTCACTGATGCAATCTGTTTCTTTTTTTCATGGCAAAAAAAAAAGCAACTTGGTGTGATGTTAGACTCCTCCTTATGATATTATTTTGATGAGTGACTTAATAATGATGGATGTTTGTGATTGCTTATTTTGCTGATAGGTGCACAAAGCTATGGTAGTTATGGAGGCTATGGACAGGCACAGCAGGACCCCTATGGCCAACAACAACAGGCAGCACCTCAGCAGCAGTATGCAAGCCAAGGTTAGCTTACAATACAATACCACCTGTCTGATTGTCACTCTTGTCTTTTCTTTTCTGTTCTTTATTCACCTCACCCCACCCCATTTCTAAACCCCAGCAATCCCAATGCCCTTAAAACACTGGTCTACATGAGAGACCAGGGCACCGTCTTACAAAAGTTTGTGATTGATCCAAATCAATCACAAGTCCTCCAATCAATCGCAAGTTTGCAGTCTCCTATTTCTTTTACAAAGTTTCAGGTTGATATCAATCGCAAATAAATTGCAATTGATATCAACTCTATGTAAGACAGGGCCCTGGGTTTGTTTGAAAGCAAATGACTTAGATTTCTTTGTGACTTTTCCTGTGCACATGGTTACAAAATTTGCATCCCAGGTTTTCATACACAACCACGTCCGCTTTTAAACCACAAAGATATTTATAGTTTTCTTTGAAGGCATCACTGTGTGATGCCCTCTTAACAGTAAATTCTCCCAACCATTCTTGAATTTTCCCAATCGTTTTTTCATGAAAATTGGAATAATATAGTTTTTGGGAGAATAAAGGAATCGATCAGATCAGTTTTTCCCAATTTGTATCATTAATAATGATCTGTTTTCACTCAAACTATATTGTGCATCTAGCATTGAAGTCATTACCTTAGCATCATTTTCTCTCATCTGAACAATGTTACCAAGTCCCTTTAATGTCCAAGCATTATTCTCAACATCTTGGATTTGATGTATTTACATTTCAACTATTTCTTTTCTCAACAAACATTTTTCACAAAATTGAATATTCAATATTGTTTTTATTTTTAGGATCGATGGGTAGCTATGCCCAAGAAGCATCCGGCTATGGACCCCAGAGAGGAAACTACAACCAAGGTTATAGTCAAGGTCAGTATTAAAATATAACTGTTTTATCATTGTAATGTTAGCAGTGGCCTGGCATATGGGCCAAGTATCCCCCGTCGCCTCCACATCAAATGGCTAACAATCCTTCTTCAGGGAATGATAAAGATGATGCAAGTGATATGAACAAAATAAATTTAACAAAAATGTGCGAAGCCCATGACTAGAATACCAGTCATTAATGACCGATTTTGCTTGGCTAATGAACAAATTGCTTTAATATCAGCATGATATGAAGCTTATAATGAGAAGCAGATATATGATTTCTAAGCAAATGGACAAGGTTTACAGTTGTCTTTATTTGTAATTATTTTTATGGATTAATTGGAATTGGTGAATTTGAATTATGGAATGAATTTTCTTATCCCTTTTATCAATTCCAGTGTTCTCACAAACTAGTTTATTTGCTTAACATCAACAACCAAACATGACTATTCCCAAGCAGTTAATCCGCTATTGTATTTGAAGGAGGAGCAAGGGAGGGGGGGGGGGGGGGTGGGGGGGGAGGGGGAATTGCCCCTTCATGACAAATTCCCGACCAAGAAAAAGTCTCAGTAGTAGTTGTAACTGGTTAGGAATCACTCTATAGTTAAACAAATGCGCAAAGTGGATACATATTCTCAAATGACTTACTTTTTCTTCGTCAAATAAGTCATTTCGAGCAATGCCCCTCTTTCCGCGCAATCTTGTGATACAAACCAGTCACCAAAAGTTTTTGTTTCATAGTAATGTTTCATAGCGCTTAGAGACTTCGGTGGTAAGCGCTTTATAAGTAACGTTTTTATTATTTATTATTATTAGTAATTTGAAATGTTTTGAGCCACTCCTGACGCAAGGTCTGGATACGCCCCTGACTTAAATTGAATTATAAGTAAATGTTGATTTGTGTTCATGTTCACACGGCAGCTCCCCAGACACAGACACCAACACCGCAGCCACCACAGCAGCAGAGCTATGCACAGGTGGAAAGCAGTCAAGACCCGTATGGCGCCAACAACTATGGCAAGGCTAACATGGGGGGAAACCAGTTCCATCCATACAGTCGATAATCAGCTAACCAGGAGCTCGTGGGAACAACCCTCAGTCTCACATATCTGTTCTCTATGTTTGGTATGAAGGGCTGTTTTCATGGCTAGTATTTTCAAAATCCTGCTTGTAAATCATCCCATTTTGTGTGTCCAGTTCTATGATATTGTTGGGGGGGGGGGATAATTTGGTCTTTGTATAGCTTGTTTAACTTTGAATGTAATCACTGATAACCTGGTGTAGTCCTTATGCAAATTTGTTTAAAATGATTGCACGTTATTATATTGTTCGTATAAAGAGTGAAATAGAATATTTAACACAGTGTAAATACCTGCAAAAGAGATATATGCTTTGGTTTGGTCTATAGTTGTGCAAATTTGGTTTGCTACAAGGCTTCTACAATTGTCGTGTGTTGAGACTCTCAAAGGAATTGAATTCTGGCATTCCATCTATTGGTTAAAAAGATATCAAAACATCTCAATAGGTTCATTTTGGAAGATGAATTGCTTTGTATAAACAATACACAATAGTTGAAAACATCACTGACTTGAAAAAAATAAAAATAAATAGAAGTTGAAATCGATGTAAAAGATCATTGTGTTCTTTAGAAAGACACTTTCGCTTTTTAGCAATGTGAATTCCAGTAATCATTTCACCAGTGTTGACTTTTATTCTGTACAATTATCAGATAATGCAAAATGGCAGTAGTGACACATATTTCTATTACTCGATAAGATGTCTCTAATACTTTACTCTGCCACCATATTCTCTATCAGTGTTCCGGCTAAACCTCAGGGCTTTTATGTCATATTACATGTTCAACATTTGGGTGAATTAGAAATCAGTTTGGCAGTTTTCATTAGAACGAGGCCTTCATAAATGGGTTTGTACAAACATAATTTTACAATGTACATTTGACATAATTCAAACCTGTTGGCGCTGTTAATCCATGATACCTTGTTTGCTGTGGAAATGTCGATCACTTGGTATATTCTAAACAATAGATTAGATTTTGGATTTAAAGGATCAGTCAATGAATCCTGCATGGGCATAATGCACCACGCTTTCTATTTTCTATATTATTTATTTTTTGATATTTTTGCTTATGGTTAAATTAAAAGATTCCATTCCCTAGATTTATCTGCTATCTGTACTGATTTTTATTTCAAACATAAAAAAATCATGGAAATATGATTTTACTAATTGACGAGTGTTTTTCTTTGGAGTTGTTAAGTGTTTATGTATTGGAATTAAGGGCTGGATTGTTTTGTCTTGGATAGTATGATAAGTCACACGTACCATTTTCATTTGTAGATATTAATTCATAACTGCTTTTGTTAATTTAATTGCCTTGAATGTGATTGCAACCATCATAAATAAAGCAACAATACTGACTTCTGTTTATGTAGGATGTGTGACAATCTAGAGCATTTAGAAATGATGAATTCCTTGTTTTAATTTTCAATGAATTCATTGGACTCCTGGAGTCTACTAGACTAAGAGAGGTATTATTGTCAAAGACATACTTATATTTACACCTGTTATTTACTCTCATACAGTATTCAGAGAATAGCAAGGGAGTTGTTGAAATGCCTACACAATGTTATTTAGACCTCAAGATTTTGTATTTTGTCAGTTGATTATGTTTAATTGTTCACATGTTTTAATCATTCACTAGCACTGTTAGTCTTCTATCAGACTTCAGTTTACACCCTAGATGAACAATGAAAAATGAATGGCACTTTTCTCATTATTATTTACATTATTCAGCAGCTTTGTATAAAAAGAAGACATTGAAATTCCCTTTTTGCGATGATTGATTGATATTGTAGAATGTATATCTTGTTTGGGAGGCTGTTTAATATGAGTAAAATGCTGTCAGTCACATTTTTAGATTTATGAATTGACTCTCGTAAGTCCATGCAAATGTTAATTTCAATACAGTCGGGTTAAGTCCATATTGAGCTGATAATTCTGCATCATTTTTCCCACTGTGTTATCACTTGTCTGTAATGATGAAATGGATTTTTTTGTTCTATATTTTTGAAAGAGAAAATTGATTAAAAGATTCCACATGTTTTTACCTAGAAAATGTTTGCAGTTTCCTCCTCATTTCACAAGATGGCTGCATTACTTGCTTTGCTGGATCTCTTGGATGTCTTTAAATTAGGTAGTGTTTCACTATATTGCTGATGTATTGTGAAATTGTTATGTGTGTGTGTTGGGGTGATACCAGGAACAGTTCTAGAATAGTAATTTTTGTATTTATTTATTTTTATTTTTTTTTTGGGGGGGGGGCTTAATGGTTCTCGCATTTTTCACTTGAGCCTCGCTTACATTCATTTATTTATAATCATGGAAACCTTTTTTTTTGGAGGGGGGGGGGGGGGGGGGGAGAGGCTCGACTCCCCAAGCAAACCTCTAGGCTCTAGAACCACTAATGAGTGACCATAATTTGGGGAGGGATATTATTCAATCCTCATGTTTTGGGTCAATGTGATGATAAAGCTAAAAGGGGAAAGGGTCCTCACGGATGAGTAATAAATTATGTTGATTTGATAAGTGATAAGGTATACATAATTACATGCATTATTATCATCAAGCACATCATTAACATTCTACATCCTACATTAAAACTCCTCGTAAAGGAGATAGAAAAATGATAAAGGAAAGAAAATGTGTGTTTATAAAAAGCAGATAACTGAAGGTGTGCTTGAAGCCTTCAATTCTATCAACCAATTTTGGATTTTATAGACTTCTCTAAAAAATGTACGACTTTTTTTTCCTTTCCAGTATTTCTTTTCAAGCATTTGTCAGGAATTTTGAAAATGTTACAACCAGCATTGTGTCTTTACTCTATCAGAAAATGGGGAAATCTACATTACATGTATTATTCATTGTATATTTTGTTCACTTGATGGACAAATATTTGATCCAACAAAATCTCTCTCATAAAAAGAAATGATACAAAAAATTAATCAATCGGTGCCCCTGTTTCAGTTTGAAATTAAACTTTTGCTTAGCATTTTTTTTAAACAAATGATGAAAAAGAAAGAAAAAAAATGTATTGATTATTTGATTACAAATCTATAATAATCTATAAAATCTCAGTTTGTTGCAATCTCTCTTCACATAATTTTGTTAAATTTAGGTAGATTTTTTGTGTGTGGGTATCACAGTAAAACTTTTTTAGTCTAGTTTCCAGTCACTTGAGAGCATAATGTCTTTATAAAGGAACTTTTTATAACATTTTAAGACACATTATAGAACACTTTGAATTCTAGCGTCCCTATTTATAATTTTCTTGCACAAGAAAAGAAATGAAATCAAACTTTTGATCGAAATAATGTTCGCGCCTTGTGCGCCCGCGGCCGCGCCGCTAGATTATAAAGACTAGGTGCTCTTGATTTCGGGAAATTTAGCGTCCCTAGATTGCCAAGACAACGCCGGTCACGGAGCTGACGAAATCCGCATCCAGATGAGCTGAAAGCAGCCCAGTAGGAGCACATCACGTATATTTCGAATTTCATCATGCCTCGCAACGCTTTGCGCATCAATGTAGATCTGAATATTGAAGCTGTAAGAATTGAATATCGTTTCTTTTCATTGGTTTATGCCATTAATTTTATTTTTGTAAGATAGCTTGTCCCACATGTTAACTTATGTGTAGGTAAGGTTTTGTCAACAACATGGTCAAAGCAGGAGGCAGGCGGCCAGGCTCGAATCCACGCTCCGGCTCGGCGCTCCTGTCATGAGTCCTAGCCTCGCTGATAGCTGATCTGACCATCCAAAACTAATGGCCGAAATGTATATCGACCACTATTTCATCATTTTAGATACAGTCTAGATCTAGAGTGACTGATACTGATAGTGATAGTGACTGATATGATACAGTGTGAGTGTGACTGTCTGTGAGCACTAATTTTTTGTTTAGGCCTAGAGTCTACTCGACAGACAACACCCCCCCCCCCCCCCCTTTGAGTAAAACAAAATTTGCATATGATACTGGTAGTGTTGAGCTGGTTCGTCCTAATTAACCGCTATTGAATGAGCCACAATGAAAACAAACTGTTCAATAGTTTGTTTTATTATGGTGCGGGAGATTTTAATTTTACGCGTTTGGCGGAAGGCTTTTTTATAAAGTTGATAGACAGGGACATAGTTTGTGAAAGAGCGGGAGGAAGGGCGTGGTGGCTGGAGACTTCCTTCAAATGCGGGAGGGTTGACAGCCCTACACTACAGTAGCTGCCGGGACAAGTGCCACATCAACGGGATTACTGACTAACGGCAGTAGATTTCAGATTTATTTTTTTCAAGCACTTTTTACAACATCACTGTTGAATGGATTGTATTTATACTTAAAACATAGGTCTATTTCTATTCAATTCAATTTCTATTCAAATCAATTTAATTCAGTCTTTATTCAATTAAATTCCATTTTAGTAATTGTATAGATCTACCCCCCCCCCCCCCCACCGCCCTGCAATTCCATTATAGATCTAAGATAGGTCTAAACGCATTCGATATATTTTAAACTTTAAGTTTACAGTAGTCTAGATCTAGACAGCAATAACCATCTGATTTGGGTCATTTCTTTAATAAAACTGACATTTGTTGTCATTCCCCAATACAGATGGCAACCCAGAGATCTCGTACCGTGGGGGTAGCTATGTACATATTTTCGTCCACGACATTTTTTCATCGATTTCTTTATTTAGATCTAATTTCCTGATTTCTAAATCAGATGTAAATTAGGTCGGTATGTCATTTGTCCTAATTACAGTTATCAAAATTTGATAACTTAATATTAAATACGTAATTTACGGACTTACTTATATGAATTATCCAATTTGTATCTCAGATCCGCGAAGCAGTACGTTCATGCATTCGAAATATTACCCGGCGGCCGATATATTTCCGGGTCCACCTACCAAAACATAGCCAAATGGCCAATCAGAGCACTCGTTTCGTGGGAGTTCGTTGGTCAAGCTGGCCGACTCGTACGTAGCTACGGTAGCTATTGGACGTTCGAAAGAAAAAATGAATATTCATCAACTAAAACCAAGACGGATAATGTTGACGACGAGACT